>OY856412.1:388187956-388420456 GCA_963693085.1 Alisma plantago-aquatica
TCAAATCCATTTGTGATATGGTTTTGACTATCTGAAAGATTGAGTCAAAGTTGGTGACAAAGTGTATTTTCTCTTAAGCGGATTAGGTCCTAAATTCAAAATTTTCACCATTTCTATGATGTGCCCTTCTATCCTCACTTTTGAAGACGTTTGCTCTTTGTTGAAGGACAATGAGATGTGTAAGAGATTGCAAAAAACCCCTTATGCAATATCACTGGTTTCCTTTGTTGGACAAAGATATAAAAATGGGAGAGGTGATGGTAGATCTAATTTCAAACTATATAACAACCACAATAATTCTATCGCAACACCTCATATCAAATAGCAGGAGATCCGAACACTACTCCAAGAGAATCTGATCAATCAGAGTTACAATCTAGTCTTCACTTTACAAAATTGAGTCTTCTCTTCAAGTATCAGAAAGACTAATCCTAACTAGAGATTTCTCCTATATCAAATTGGTCAAAAGAATGGATGTGAAGCTCTCTATTGTTGAGATTGGTTTGACAACATATATCATGCCACTAAACTTTCTTCTGTTTTTTCCAAAGAAGGAAAGGCCCTTGTTACCTCAAGACCCTCTTATACGTCTTAGAATTCTACTACAACATGACATTCATATACATGAGAAATAGACGATATGAGACATAAGTACATATCTAATGTCATAACATACATGGGTCATGACTTTATAGGTTGGAGATGGAAACTTTCTACACAAGAAATTCCTTTATCATTTACGATACTCCAATACCTCTTGAGAAAGTTCTTCTAGTACCTCAAATAAAAAAAATGTTATTTGTATCTCGCATAACTAGTAAACATCATTTCTATTATATCTTTCTTGAAAATGTGTTCTATATGAAGCACTTACAAATCATCTGGCCATGGAAAAAGGAATTATTAAGAGTGGACTATACACGCTAAAATGTTCTTTTGCTACTTTCATCACTCCCCATCTATGGCGCAAATGACTTGGTCATGGTAATAGTCAACCAATGCATTTTCTCAAGATCGAAGGATATGTTCATGAAGGTAGTAGAGATTTGGATTTATATAATAGTTGTGCAATGGATAAGAGTATACTACCTTTATTAATACTCATGTGAAGAGTTCTTCCTATTTTTATCTAATATATTATGATTTAACGAGGAAATATCCAATAATATATGTAAGGGTTCATAGATACTACAGTTTTTATGATTATGTTGTAGTGATTTACTTACGATTATATCCATTAATAATAAATCTAATTTTGAATCATGCTTTAAAATTTATGTAATATGATTGCGAATATAAGGAGTGGGATCCACTCCCTACTAAAAAAATTTGAAGAATAAAACATCCATTCCAAACACACTCAAAGATATGCTAAAATTGGTGCAAAATTTTCAAACTTCAATAAATGGTATTCAAAACAACCAAAGTATAGAAGTGGAATAAAAATAATGACTATATTAAATTTTCACAAAAGATTACAAAAGTACATCACAATATCCCATAAGGGTTTACATGTATGATACAACATAAGGATCTATGTAGAGGGAAATCTAAACCATAACAACTTTGTCTCCAAGCTTTAACTCCTTAAGCTAGTCCAAAACTTCATGCCTTATCATCCAAGTCCTTCACCTAGGGTCATAGAAAGGATAAGGACCACCCAAATGGTTATCAAGAGAAAAGGAATTGAAATCACATGATAACAAAAGAGTACATGCCTTAATAAAACATAAAGATTGTGCCACACAAGCACATGTAAAGAATTAGGGCACACACCCCATATCATCAACTTGCATGCATGTGAGATAAACATAGCCCTAGAAAAATATAATCACAAAGGCAACTAAGTCTCATAAACTTGAAACCTGATAGAGAAAGGAATACTGCCAATCTATCAAATATATAAAGCGTGGACCAAGAATCACACATCTTACCCTGGGTATGAGGTTCCTTTCCATCCTAAAAGATCAGGAAATATCACATATGCCCGACAGGAAATAACACATTTTCCACAAAAACCAATGCAATTATGCAACTCTAGTGCTACTGAATCACATAGCATGTTAAATGTAGAGGCAAGTAGAAAGTATAGTCAGAATATATAAACTAGTCACCACATAAGTGACCAACATATACCTCCACCTCATAAGTGGGCAAAAGACATCACATGTCATCTTTTAGAGTTCCATCACGAACAAAGCATAAGATAAGAGTTCAAAAGAATATCCATGATCACATGATAAATATCAAATAAGTTAGTTTACATGAACCATGATTTTCAAAAGAAAAGACATTGTGCATAGGCTAATGTCCATAGGACAAAAAGAATGAATAAGCATAGGTGAATTGCTCAACATAGAAGAATAGGGGATACATCATACCTCAACTTCAGAGTCTAAATAGTCCAAGTCAAGCCTAGGCCTCCATAAAACCTCGAGGGAAGGTGGACATGTCCATTAAGTAAGGTTCCCAAGCATAGAGAGGTTGGTTTCACCAACAAAACTCCTATCTCGAGCAAGAAGCGCCTTCTCCACTTTAGAGGTGAAAAACCCTAACAAAAGAACATGGAGATGAGGTGTTTATGGGTTCTAGGTGGGGCTTCACCATGGAAGACCAGGGTTCCAACCTGGAGGAAGGTGGAAGGAAGACTAATAGCATGAAAATAGGGAAGGAAAGGAGGATACTTACTAGTTTTGGTCGAAATAACCAAGGAGGGGCTTTAGAAACCCTAAATAGAGCAAAATTTTGGAACCCTAGGAGCCTTCTTCACCAAGGTAGGCACCTTATTTTACCTTGGGACATCATTTTCATGGACAAACAGAGTAGGAGTTATGTTCTAAGCTATAGGAAAGAAATAAGAGTAAGAATTTTTCGAATTTGGAGTTGGGAAGGGGTAGATATGGCTATATAAAGAAAGATGTCAAGTATGAGGTGTCTATGAGACTTTCCATGTGTCATGTATAAGGGTGTCCATGGACATGCAAGCCTTTATGGATAAGGAACAAGTGAAAAATGATATGTCAAGTTACTTTCCATGTGTACAATGCTAAGGGTGCCTATGGACATGCAAACCTTTATGGATAAGGAAGAAGTCAAGCATGAGGTGTCCATGAAGCTTTCTATGTGTCCTTAGCCTAGGGATTTCATGGCCATGCAAGAGGACAGATCACTGATGCTTCTTAAATATCAATTGTCAGTTTATGGACACTTATATGCCATCCAAACCGACCTCCAATCAAAGAAATAACCCCATTTGGTTGATAGCTTCTAAAGATAAGCTCATTTATAAAGAGTGTAATCACTAAAATGCCCTTGGAAAGAAACACCTTCAAACCATGGTGCAACTAGGTGCCCCTTGGTTCAAAAACAATATAATGATAAGGGAATATATAAGGATTATAATGCATGTGATGATTTTCAATGAAAACCTCCCAATGGGCAAATTGTTGAAAAGTCCAAAATGTACCTAAAATTGCATAACTTGCACAAAAAACATCCAAATTGGACCAAACTTCATCCGCAAGTTATCTTCGATGTTTTGAATATTAATTTGCCATTATTTGCATATTTTTAAGTTATATAATCACATTATTCATTACTTATGCCTTTTACTCATTCTCTCTCCTAAACTTATCCTAATATGTCAAAGTTGTCCAAATTAGATGCAAATTTGACGTGTAGGCTAATTTGGATATGTAGATTTTGAATTTGAAGTTTTTTTCCTCTTTTGAGACTTATTTTTATGAGATATGTCATATGGTCCATTAGTGACCCATTATCGAAATTATTCATCCAATTAAGTTTCTTATCTTCATACTACCACCAAAATGAGTTATGTGATATATTTGATGTATCCATTATAAACCTAAGATTAATGTTAGAAAATTAGGTTACATTAAGGTGATCTATACATGCATTATCTCATTGGGGTTATACTAAACATATATTTAGGTTTAACCTTCAACCATCTTTGGATAAGTCTAAAATTTCAACTTCCAAGGTAGGGTCCGAGATCTAGTATGTTACAGCTCACCACCCCTTAAAGGGATTTCGTCCTCAAAATCAAAACATCCACATAGAATAAAACAACTTATAATGTTGTAAGGAGTGGGATCCACTCCCTACTAAAAAAAATTGAAGAATAAAACATCCATTCCAAACACACTCAAAGGTATGCTAGAATAGGTGCAAAATTTTCAAACTTCAATAAATGGTATTCAAAACAACCAAATTATAGCAACAGAATAAAAATAATGACTATATTAAATTTTTACAAAAGATTACAAAAGTACATCATAATATCCCATAAGGGTTTACATGTATGATACAACATAAGGATCTAAGTAGAGGCAAATCTAAACCATAACAACTTTGTCTCCAAGCTTTAACTCCTTAAGCTAGTCCAAAAATTCATGCCTTATCATCCAAGTCCTTCACCTAGGATTGGAAGCATACCCCATAAAGAAGAGAAAATAGATGACATCACCAAAGGCTGGTATGTGCATACTAAATAGGAAATTGACCAATATATGGAATAAAGGATAACAAATATAAAATGCTTCCCATAGAAAGGATAAGGACCACCCATATGGTATCAAAAGAAAAAGGAATTGAAATAATATGATAACAAAAGAAAACTTGCCATTAATAAGACATAAATAGTGTGCTACAAAAGCACATGTAAAGAATTAGGGCACACACCCCATATCATCAACCTGCATGCATGTGAGATAAACATAGCCTTAGAACAATATAAACACAAAGGCGGCCAAGTCTCATAAATTTGAAACTTGATAGAGAAAGGAATACTACCAATCTCCCAAATATATAAAACATGGGCCAAGAATCACACATCTTACCCTGGGTATGAGGTTCCTTTCCATCCCAAAAGAGAAAAAAATATCACATCTGCTCGGCAGGAAATAACACATCTGCCATTAAAACTGTTGCAATTACGCTACTATAGTGCTATTGAATCACATAGCATGTTAAATGTATAGGAAAGTAGAAAGTATAGTCAGAATATACAAACTAGTCACCACATAAGTGACCAACATATACCTCTACCTCATAAGTGGGCAAAAGACATCACATGTCATCTTTTAGAGTTCCATCATGAACAAAACATAAGATCAGAGTTCAAAAGAATATTTATGATCACATGATAAATATCAAATAAGGTAGTTTACATGAACCATGCTTTTCAAAATAAAACACATTGTGTATAAGATAATATCCGTAGGAAAAAGAGAATGAATACACATAGGTGAATTGCTCAACATAGAAGAATAGGGAATACATTATACCTCAACTTGAGAGTCTAAATAGTCCAAGTCAAGCCTAGGCCTCCAAAGAACCTCTAGGGAAGGTGGACAGGTCCAATAAGTAAGTTTCCCAATATTAGAGAAGCCAGTTTCTCCAACAAAGCTCCTATCTCGAGCAAGAAGCACCTTCTCCACTTTAGAGGTGAAAAACCCTAACAAAAGAACATGGAGATGAAGTGTTTATGGGTTCTAGGTGGGGTTTCACCATGGAAGACCAGGGTTTCAACCTGGAGGAAGGTGGAAGGAAGACTAAAAACATGAAAATAGGGAAGGAAAGGAGGATACTTACTAGTTTTGGTCGAAATAACTAAGGAGGAGCTTTAGAAACCCTAAATAGAGCAAATTTGGAACCCTAGGAGCCTTCTTCACCAAGGTAGGCACCTTCTTTTACCTTGGGACACCACCTTCGTTTCCAAATAGAGTAGGAGTTATACTATAATCTAGAGTAAAGAAATAAGAGTAAGAGTTTTTGAATTTGGAGTTGGGAAGGGGTAGATATGGCTATATAAAGAGAGAGGTCAAGTATGAGGTGTCTATGAGACTTTCCATGTGTCATGTATAAGGGTGTCCATGGACATGCAAGACTTTATGGATAAGGAACAAGTCAAGCACGAGGTGTCAAGTTGCTTTCCATGTGTCCAATGCTAAGGGCGCCTATGGACGTGCAAACCTTTATGGATAAGGAAGAAGTCAAGCATGAGGTGTCCATGGAGCTTTCCATGTGTCCTTAGCCTAGGGATTTCATGGCCATGCAAGAGGATAGATTATAGAGGCTTCTTGAATATTAAATGTCAGTTTATGGACACTTATAGGCCATACCAAACGACCTCCAATCAAAGAAATAACCCCATTGGTTGATAGCTACTAATGATAAGCTCATTTATAAAGAGGGTAATCCCTAAAATGCCCTTGGAAAGAAACACCTTCAAACCATGGTGCAACTAGGTTCCCCATGGTTCAAAAACTCGATAATGGTAAGGGAATATATAAGGATTATAATGCATGTGATAATTTGCAAAGAAAACCTCCCAATGGGTAAATTGCAGAAAAGTCCAAAATGTACCTAAAATTGCATAACTAGCACAAACAACATCCAAATTGGACCAAACTTCATCCGCAAGTTATCTTTGATGTGTTGAATATGAATCTGAAATTATTTACATATTTTGAAGTCATATAATCACATTATTCATTACTTATGCCTTTTACTCATTTTCTCTCTCCTAAACTTCCCCTATTATTTCAAGGTGGTCCAAATTAAAAGAAATTTGACATGTAGGCTAATTTTGATATGTATATTTTGAATTTGAAGTTTGTTTCCACTTTTGAGACTTCTTTTTATGATATATGTCATATGGCCCGTTAAAAACCCATTATCTATATTATTCATCCAATTAAGTTTCCTATCTTCATATTACCACCAAAATAAGTTATGTGGCATATTTTATGTATTCATTATAAACCTAAGATTAATGTTAGAACATTAAGTTACATTAAGGTGATCTATACATGCAATAGCTCATTGGGGTTATACTAAACATCTATTTAGGTCTAACCTTCAACCTTGTTTGGCTAAGTCCAAAATGTCAACTTCTAGGCTAGGGCCCGAGATCTAGTATGTTATAGCTCACCACCCATTAAAGGGATTTTGTCCTCAAAATCAAAACATCAACATATAAGAAAACAACTTATTATGCTGTAAGGAGTGGTATCTACTCCCTACTAAAAAAAATTGAAGAATAATTCATCCATTCCAAACACACTCAAAAGTATGCTAGAATATAAGAAATTTTTTAAAACTTCAATAAATAGTATTGAAAACAACCAAAGTATAGAAGTGGAATAAAAATAATGACTACATTCAATTTTCACAAAAGATTACAAAAGTACATCATAATATCCCATAATTTTTTACATGTATTATACAACATAAGGATCTAAGTAGAGGGAAATATAAACCATAACAACTTTGTCTCCAAGCTTTAACTCCTTAATCTAGGCCAAAACTTCATGCCTTATTATCTAAGTCCTTCACCTAGGGTTGGAGTCATACCCCAACAAGAAGAGAAAATAGATGACATCAACAAAGGCTGGTATGTGCATACTAACATAGAAGAATAGGGAATACATCATACCTCAACTTCAGAGAATAGTATAAGTCAAGCCTAGGTCTCCAAAAAACCTCTAGGGAAGGTGGACAGGTCCAATAAGTAAGTTTTCCAAGTTTAGAGAGGTTGGTTTATCCAACAATGCTCCTATTTCAACAAGAAGCACCTTCTCCACTTTAGAGGTGGAAAACCCTAACAAAAGAACATGGAGATGAGGTGTTTATGGGTTCTAGGTGGGGTTTCACCATGGAAGACTAGGGTTCTGACCTGGAGGAAGGTGGAAGGAAGACTAACAACATGAAAATAGGGAAGGAAAGGAGTATAATTACTAGTTTTGGTCGAAATAATTAAGGAGGAGCTTTAGAAACCCTAAATAGAGCAAATTTGGAACCCTAGGAGCCTTCTTCACCAAGGTAGGCACCTTATTTTACCATGGGACATCACCTTCGTGTCTAAATAGAGTTGGAGTTATGCTCTAAGATAGAGGAAAGAAAGAAGAGTAAGAGTTTTTGAATTTGGAGTTGGGAAGGGGTAGATATGGCTATATAAAGAAAGAGGTCAAGTATGAGGTGTCTATGAGACTTTCCATGTGTCATGTATAAGGGTGTCCATGGACATGCAAGAATTTATGGATAAGGAACAAGTCAAGCAAGAGGTTTCAAGTTACATTCCATGTATCCAATGATAAGGGTGCCAATGGACGTGCAAACCTATATGGATAAGGAAGAAGTCAAGCATGAGGTGTGCATGGAGCTTTCCATGTGTCCTTAGCCTAGGGATTTCATGGCCATGTAAGAGGACAAATCATATAGGATTCTTGAATATCAAATTTCGGTTTATGGACACTTATAGGCCATCCAAACCGACCTCCAATCAAAGAAATAACCCCATTGGTTGATAACTTCTAAAGATAAGCTCATTTATAAAGAGAGTAATCCCTAAAATGCCCTTGGAAATAAACACCTTCAAACCATGATGCAACTAGGTGCCCCATGGTTAAAAAACTTGATAATGGTAAGGGAATATATAAGGATTATAGTGCATGTGATAATTTGCAAAGAAAACTTCCCAATTGGATAAATTGTAGAAAAGTCCAAAATGTACCTAAAATTACATAACTTGCACAAACAACATCCAAATTGGACCAAACTTCATCCACAAGTTATATTTGATGTGCTGAATATGAATTTTCCATTATTTACATGTTTTGAAGTTATATAATCGCATTATTCATTACTTATGCCTTTTACTCATTTTCTCTCTCCTAAACTTATCCTAATATTTCAAGGTTGTCCAAATTAGATGAAATTTGACATGTAGGCTAATTTTGATATGTAGATTTCAAATTTGAAGTTTATTTCCACTTTTGAGACTTAATTTTATGATATATGTCATATTACCCATTAACGACCCATTATCTAAATTATTCATCCAATTAAGTTTGTTATCTTTATATTACCACCAAAATGAGTTATGTGGCATATTTTATGTATCTATAATAAACCTAAGATTAATGTTAGAACATTAGGTTACATTAAAGTGATATATACATGCATTATCTCATTGGGGTTATACTAAACATTTATTTAGGTCTAATCTTCAACCACGTTTGGCTATGTCCAAAATGTCAACTTCCAGGATAGGGTCTGAGATCTAGTATGTTACAGCTCACTACCCCTTAAATGGATTTCTTCCTCGAAATCAAAACATACACATATAAAAAAACAACTTATTATGTTGTAAGGTGTGGGATCCACTCCCTACTATAAAAAATTGAAGAATAAAACATCCATTCCAAACACACTCAAAGGTATGCTAGAATAGGTGCAAAATTTTCAAACTTCAATAAATGGTATTCAAAACAACCAAAGTATAGCAGTGGAATAAAAATAATGACTATATTAAATTTTCACAAAAGATTACAAAAGTACATCATAATATCCCAAAACGGTTTACATGTATAATACTACGTAAGGATCTAAGTAGACAGAAATCTAAACCATAACAACTTTGTCTCCAAGCTTTAACTCCTTAAGCTAGTCCAAAACTTCATGCCTTATCATCCAAGTCCTTCATCTAGGGTTGGAAGCATACCCCAACAAGAAGAGAAAATAGATGACATTAGCAAAGGCTGGAATGTGCTTACTAAATAGGAAATTGAGCAATATATGGAATAAATGATAACAAATATAAAAGGCTTCCCGTAGAAAGGATAAGGACCACCCAAATGGGTATCAAGAGAAAAGGAATTGAAATAATATGATAAGAAAAGAATACTTGCAATTAATAAAACATAAAGATTGTGCCACACAAGCACATGTAAAGAATTAGGACACACACCCCATATCATCAACCTGCATGCATGTGAGATAAACATAGCCCTAGAACAATATAAATACAAAGGCGGCCAAGTCTCATAAACTTGAAACCTGATAGAGAAGGAATACTGCCAATCTCCCAGATATATAAAACATGGGCCAAGAATCACACATCTGACCCTGGGTATGAGATTCCTTTCCATCCCAAAAGAGTAGGAAATATCACATCTGCTTGGCAAGAAATAACACATCTGCCATAAAAATCAATGCAATTACGCTACTCTAGTGCTACTGAATCATATAGCATGTTAAATGTAGAGGAAAGTAGAAAGTATAGTCATAATATATAAACTAGTCACCACATAAGTAACCAACATATACATCCACATCATAAGTGGGCAAAAGTCATCACATGCCATCTTTTAGAGTTCCATCATGAACAAAGAATTATATAAGAGTTCAAAAGAATATCCATGATCACATGATAAATATCAAATAAGGTAGTTTACATGAACCATGATTTTCAAATGAAAAGACATTGTGTATAGGATAATGTCCATAGGACAAAGAGAATGAATAAGCATAGGTGAACTGCTCAACATAGAAGAATAGGGGATAAATCATACCTCAACTTCATAGTCTAAATATTCCAAGTCAAGCCTAGGCCTCCAAAGAACCTCTAGGGAAGGTGGACATGTCCATTAAGTAATGTTCCCAAGCTTAGAGAGGTTGGTTTCTCTAACAAATCTCGTATCTCGAGCAAGAAGCACCTTCTCCACTTTAGAGGTGAAAAATCGTAACAAAAGAACATGGATATGAGGTGTTTATCGGTTCTAGGTGGGGTTTCACCATGTAAGACCAGAGTTTTGACCTAGAGGAAGGTGGAAGGAAGACTAACAATATGAAAATAGGGAAGGAAAGGAGGATACTTACTAGTTTTGGTCGAAATAACCAAGGAGGAGCTTTACAAACCCTAAATAGAGCAAATTTGGAACCCTATGAGCCTTTTTCGCCAAGGTAGGCACCTTCTTTCAGCTTGGGACGTCACCTTCGTGGCCAAACAGAGTAGGAGTTATGCTCGAATCTAGAGGAAAGAAAGATGAGTAAGAGTTTTCGAATTTGGAGTTGGGAAGGAGTAGATATGGCTATATAAAGAAAGAGGTCAAGTATGAGGTGTCTATGAGACTTTCCATGTGTCATGTATAAGGGTATCCATGGACATGCAAGCCTTTATGGATAAGGAACAAGTCAAGAACGATGTGTCAAGTTACTTTCCATGTGTCCAAAGCTAAGGGTGCCTATGTACGTGCAAACCTTTATGGATAAGGAAGAAGTCAAGCATGAGGTGTCCATGGAGCTTTCCATGTGTCCTTAGCCTAGGGATTTCATGGCCATGTAAGAGGACAAATAATAGAGGATTCTTGAATATCAAATTTTGATTTATGGAAACTTATATGCCATCGCAACCGACCTCCAATCAAAGAAATAACCACATTGGTTGATGGCTTCTAAAGATAAGCTCATTTATAAATAGAGTAATCCCTAAAATGCCCTTGGAAAGAAACACCTTCAATCCATGGTGCAACTAGGTGACACAAGGTTCAAAAACTTGATAATGGTAAGGTAAGATATAAGGATTATAATGCATGTGATAATTGGCTAAGAAAACCTCCGAATTGGGTAAATTGGTGAATAGTCCAAAATGTACCTAAAATTGCATAACTTGCACAAACAATATCCAAATTGGACCAAACTTCATCCAAAAGTTATCTTTGATGTGTTGAATATGAATTTGCTATTATTTCCGTATTTGGAAGTCATATAATCACATTATTCATTACTTATGCCTTTTACTCATTTTCTCTCTCCTAAACTTATCCTAATATTTCAAGGTGGTCCAAATTAGATGAAATTTGACATGTAGGCTAATTTTGATATGTAAATTTTTGAATTTGAAGTTTGTTTGCAATTTTGAGACTTCTATTTATGAGATATGTCATATGGCCCATTAATGGCCCATTATCCAAATTATTCATCCAATTAAGTTTCTTATCTTCATAATACCACCAAATGGAGTTATGTGGCATATTTTATGTATCCATTATAAACCTAAGATTAATGTTAGAACATTAGGTTATATTAAGGTGATCTATATATGAATTAGCTCATTGGGGTTATACTAAACATCTATTTAGGTCTAACCTTCAACCTTGTTTGGCTAAGTCCAAAATGTCAACTTCCAGGGTTGGGTCGAGATCTAGTATGTTACAACTACATATTCACTTTAAAAGTTAAAATGTCACAAACTGACTCTGTTGAAGAGTTTGTTAACAAAGTGCTTCAAAATGTTCTTTAGACACATGGTATGCTGTGGAACGTGCACTAGAATTAAAAATGGTAACCCCAATCATCACACTGTATTACACAGATCGGCAAGCACATATGCTCAGTTAGTGGTAGAGTAGACAAGTCAGCAGTCGATTCTCAGAGAGTGGAGAAGGTACTAAAGCTAGACTGTTTCTTTAGGTTCCTAGAGCAAAGACTAAAGTTTTTAAGGTTTTAATGGGGTTTTCGATTAATCAAGTGGTGCATGCAGTTTAAAGATCAAGTACTAAAATTAAGTTAAGATTAGTAACTAAGGATTTATAGCAAAATAAGAGAAGCAACTCAAATTAACTATGGAAATAAATTCTAATTAACTCTAACCAATGCAATCAACTACACAAGGTAAAATAAGACAATTGACTAAGAAAGAGAGATTCTACACTACCAAACAAATAGGTAATCCTTACTCAAGAAACTAAGCACATGAACCAAATAAAATATCCAAGACATTAACAAGTAATCTAGTTGAGCAAGTAAGAGAAATTGTCTAGAGTAAGCAATTACGATTTAAAGAAATTAATTAGGGAAGTGATCCTTTCAGGGGTAATGTGACTACCAACCTATGTGGGGGTATATCAGGCAACAGAAACAAGCAAAACATGATATCATACCACCAAACATAGTGACATGAGTATGTATTATCCTATACTACTACTTTAGGTGAAATAAGGTGTGTAGAGGGGAACTAGTCCCAACACCCTCTACCCACGCTTGCAAGGTTCATTTGAATATGGTATAAGTATAATTCTATCAAGACCACACTGGTCAAGACTTCCAGTAGTTGATCTCCTAATTACTCAGTGGCAAGGGATGGTATGTGTTAGATTTATAATGAGATCTAGAGTAGTGGTGAATAGAGCTAAAAACACTTAAACAAAATTTTCTAAAACATAATATTTCAAGTATGAAAAGTAAGGGAGAGAGATTAAAAATGAATAAGAGAACATAAGTATTTATAGTGGTTCCAACCTCTACAATTAGAGATGTACTCCACTATATAGAGAGGTCAATCTCTAGGATTATCAACCACGTGTTACTCCTTATATTCCATTGTAAGAGTTACCACATAAGACCACCCTTTTATATAGTAAGGGATAACTAGAATCCTAAATAGGCCTAGGGGTCCAAAAACCTTACAAAGGAATTACATATCAATGACCAAGAGTCTTTATCAACAAACCAATAGCCTCAATTGTACTCGATTATGGTATTGTCAAAGTTAAAGAACACGGTCATACTGAAGAGTTCACTACTTCCCATCACTATCATTCTCCTTGCAAAACACCAAAGCCGGGAGGAGGTATCAATGATGACAGAATGAGGAAGCAGAACTGTAACATCCGCAATTTCATAGCTAATGTAAGCCTTTAATATGGGGTTTTCTAGTAAATGTATGCCAAGGTACCTAATCAACCTAACCATGGCTAGGTATGTGATTAAGTTCACAAAATTTGTAATACAAGTAATCTGGTAAACCAGTACACTCATGATGGCTTAAATGTATATGATTGTAGGAAGGTGTAGATGAATATAAATGAATTAACCCTATGATCAATAATGTGATGAATATATATAATATGATGACTTTAGTTACTGGTTTGAGCTCTAGACCAACTTAGGTTCCATTATTAAGGAAATAAAGTAATGTTGACCTAATGTATCATATGAAAGATTCCATTGAGGGAATATTGATTCATGCTTTAGTTCCATAACCAAAAATAGATAATGGACCTTTTTGGGAGATTAGGGAATGATCTGGGAGCCCTAGAACCTTATTCAATCATGATTGAGCCAATTAAGATTCACATATCAGTCCTCGAAGTATAAATTTAAAATGGAGCATCTAGTGCTCATATTAAATGCTTAAAATATTTTAAAAAGAGGAATAATTAGAATATAAGATTATGGAAGAAATCTCAAATAATTATGATTTAGCTAATGGCTAAGGAAATTAAATAAGTAATTATCCAATATTGAATTATAACACAAGTTTGGAGGGGTTATTGAATTATTTTCGAGCCAATCCTTTACACAATGAAGGACAATAACAAGGAGTAGTTAATGCCAAAATTTAGGATTTAAGGGGGCCTAGAAGGTGACCAATATAATTATTTATAAGTAGTGGACTTAAAAAAAATAGTGAGATAAGGGGGGGGGGCTCCGAGCCAATCACGGACTGGAGAGTCCACACCCAGGGAACAGAGCTCCGGGCAGATCCGCAAGGCAGACTGTGGAAGCAAGGCTATAAAATGCCAACGATCTGGAGTGTGGTATCTAGTAAATCTATTATTAGGGTTTGGCGAGAGACTATGAGAGCGAGAGAAGAGAATCGAGGAGAGAGCTGACATCAATGAAGGTCACGGTGGGCAGCAATGGAAGGCAGTTGCAAATCTCAACTTCAAAACTCTATCTTCATTGAGATCAAGCCTCCACTACCCCAGAGGACAAGGCAAAGCTAACCGAGGATCTACCCGGCGCGCTGTGGCGTCAAGGCAGGCAGCAGGTCCGCCGCCAAACCACCTCGGCGGATGCCCTATTCTCGGCACAGGAGATAGCGGAGGCGAGGCTCCCATTCGAACCCAGTCGAGTCGACCTTGAAGATGAATTCTTTATGTGTCGCGGCGCCGAGGGGAGGCACATCGACGATCTGGTCTAAGATAGGTCGCTTGATCGGGCTTGGACGACAGAACCTAGCTGGAGAGGAGGCGGAGGAGGCACTCTATTTTAGCGGCAGAACAGGGGAACGCAATCCCCGATTGCGCCCTGTGAGCGAAGGAGAGGGATGGGTTCATGTCCTCCTTGCTGGGCCTCCGATCCATGAGTCCCAATTAGGCTAAAGGATGCAGTAAAACAAGGTAATAAAATGATCAGAATTTAAATTGTTATGAACATTAGGGATTCATAAATTTTGATTTGGTTGCCAGAATTGGGTGTATGAGGACTCGTTGGAAAGCTAGAGATATGAAGAACGTATTGCAGCAGGTTACAAACTCTTAAATTATCTATATAAGGTAATTTAATTTGAGGAAAGGATAGATAAGTACATAATGTGCATATATGTTGATATTTGTTAAATCAATGTGATAGGTGTGAAACTCATCATTGAACTTCAAGGAATTGTTACACTACAAGTTGTATAGGATTCAGACCTGACTAGAATAATTCAAAATGAAGATTTTACCCTATATGACACAGGTAAGTGGTTCATGCCCATGAGTATTTATGTTTATCAAACCGAGCACATTTACATGCTTCTTAGATAAGACCTTCATGTCCTACATTTTAAGTTAAATATGTAAGAAAGATTTTATGTGCTTATAATTGTAGAATTTCATATGCTCAATACCTTAAGTAGTGACGTGTCATGGAATGATTCTAGATCATGAAGTTAAGTTCATAAGAAGGATAAGAAAATATAGTTCTATCATATCTCTTAAATATAGATGTAACCATGTATTGAGATTTCAAATAAGAACATGTCATCAAGGTTTCTTATATATGTAGCGATCTAAGAAATCAAGAAGTGAAATAGATTCCTTAATAAGGTTGATGTTTAAAAGTTAAGTATTATGTGAGAATATGGGTGTTGTAAATGGTAGACCATGGCCCAATTTCTAGGATAAATGTACTAAAGTGGCATTAAAGATATTGTAACATGAGTTTGTGATGATATTATCAAATTATGAGATATTAAGTCATGATTGAGTTGCACGATGAGAATCTATATGATTTCTACCTTAAGGTTTAAGATTTAAGTTCATACAAATGTATTGAGATCACACTTAATGAGATTAAATTGAGTATGATTAATATGCAAGTTAAGATTTTCTAAGGTTCTATTATATGGTTTATGATTTTAAGACTTAAGTCCATTAAGATCAGATTTTGATGAGGTTTTAACATAGAATGAGTTATCTTGCCAAGAATCAGATATCATACTTTAGCTATACACATTACTTAAGTTACTTTTGTATATTTAGTATTTCTATACTCATTTCAGATCATGTCTCATAAGACATTAGACTCATGTGTGATATAATTGGTATAATGAAGTAATCTTACCAAATCAGAGTTTTAGAATAAAGTTTACCTAGATAATGAGATACATGATTAAATCCAATAATGGATTTAGTTTAGAACTCAAGAATAAGAGATTTAGATTCAGACTTAGACTACTCACTGTGTGAGTAGCAGATTTTGAATAAATAATACATGATAAGGGTTTTAGACCAAATCTCAATTATGAAGTAATTGAGATTCATATTCGCATTCAGTTTTAGATTCAGTTTATCACTTAAGAATAAAAGATTCAAATTTAGAATTCAGTACATGCTCAATACTCAGTAATCAGTTTCAGATAAGTTCAGTTTTCAGTGTTCAGTTTTAATATAAGATAAGTTCATATTCAATATTCAGTAAAGATATCAGTATTCAGCTTCAGTTCAGATTAAGAATTAAGTAAGTTTAGACTTAAGATAAATAATTCGAAACCTTCACATAAGACATTATATGATAAGTCCTCATTCAGTAGTCCCGGGACGATTCAGAGGCATTTGTTGCCAATTCAGAGGAGTGTTACTCCAATTCATAGGTGTTGCGGCACCAATTTAGGGCGTAGTCACGCCAATTCAGAGACACCTTGGTGTCAATTTAGGGCATGTAATGCCATTTCAGGGTACCTTGGTACCAATTCAGGGCGTAGATACGCCAATTCAGGAGGACTTATTGTATAATGGTGGCCACAATCAGATAAAAATTGTAAGTAAAAGATACCTTAGTTCATAGCATTCCCATAATCTCATCCATGAGTATGATGAGAGGGAATCAAATAAGATAAGTATGACCCAAGCACTTTGATGTAGGTCTTGAGATCCATGTACCAGGGTACATGTATCTAGAATAAGATAAGGTAGAAAGATAAGGATTCATATTGAGAAATAAGATATTTTATGTTTCAGTTTACTCACAGTTTGATGTTAGTTCATGTTTATAATATCCAATTTCAGCTCTTTAGCAATGTATATTTCATAATACTCATGCCACTTACTCTAACGACTGTTTTTCCCAATGCATGGCTGGGGACGCGATGTCCACAGGTTTTGGAGCAGTTGAGAATCAAAGGAACAAGTAAAGGTCTAAGAGATTTTCAAGCTTGCCTAGTGGGGTGCCATCTACCGAGACGATCCATAGTTTAGACATCTATTTTTATGCATAGTCTTGTTACCAGAGTATATTAGATGAGTTGTAGTTTTTCTTTTATCAAGGACTATGTATGAATCAGTTTTATACAATGCAAAGTGTTTCATTTGCTTTTATTGCAATGATTATCATGTTTGTGACACTCCCAGATGAAAAATATATATATATAGCTTCCGCTCATGTGTTATGAAAATCGGGGTGTTACAATATGGTATCAGAGCAATTTGGTAAATGGCCACTAGGCAAATATGATTCTCATAGTCACCCTAGATTCAAGATAAGAAATTAGGATTTAGGGATAGATTTCAAAAAGGAATACCATAACCTAGAGAGATTAAGAGTCTTAACCTTAGAATATATAGATATCTTAGTTATAGAAGTCAACCTAGTGCAGAGCTAAAGTAGCAACCTAAACCTAGCTAATGAGATAGCTCTCCATTCTTAATGGTTATGGCCAGCCAATTGAGAATGAAAGAGGGATGTCATGAGCATTAGTCTGTGATGCATATCTCCTTTCTTACTAGTGCATGTGGTATGGGACACATGTATTAGTAGGTTAGTGAGAGGTAGTATGTCAGGATCCCACATCTCTAGGTATGTGCCTGATCACCACATATCTAGGAATGTAGGAGTTACCTGAAGGACCTTAGATTTGACAGTCATGTACAACTAATGTTAGAAAGTCATAACAAGTTGAGATGGATGCCCTAAGTATAAATCCAAGTATAGTTTCACAAACTCTAAGTATGAGTTGAGCAATAGACCAACGTAATAGATAATGCTCACATAAATATTTTGCAAAAATACATATCTCTTTACATACAATAATTTAAACATAACTGTACCTTAATATGTTAATTATCATTAAATGATGAGGTAAGCATAACCCTAAGGTGGGTAGTAGCCTGGAGAAATTTTGAGGACAAAATTTATTTCAAGGTGGGTAGAATTGTAACATCCGCAATTTCATAGCTAATGTAAGCCTTTAATATGGGGTTTTCTAGTAAATGTATGCCAAGGTACCTAATGAACCTAACCATGGCTAAGTATGTGATTAAGTTCACAAAATTTGTAATACAAGTAATCTGGTAAACCAGTACACTCATGATGGCTTAAATGTATATGATTGTTGGAAGGTGTAGATGAATATAAATGAATTAACCCTATGATCAATAATGTGATGAATATATATAATATGATGACTTTAGTTACTGGTTTGAGCTCTAGACCAACTTAGGTTCCATTATTAAGGAAATAAAGTAATGTTGACCTAATGTATCATATGAAAGCTTCCATTGAGGGAATATTGATTCATGCTTTAGTTCCATAACCAAAAATAGATAATGGACATTTTTGGGAGATTAGGGAATGATCTGGGAGCCCTAGAACCTTATTCAATCATGATTGAGCCAATTAAGATTCACATATCAGTCCTCGAAGTATAAATTTAAAATGGAGCATCTAGTGCTCATATTAAATGCTTAAAATATTTTAAAAAGAGGAATAATTAGAATATAAGATTATGGAAGAAATCTCAAATAATTATGATTTAGCTAATGGCTAAGGAAATTAAATAAGTAATTATCCAATATTGAATTATAACAAAAGTTTGGAGGGGTTATTAAATTATTTTCGAGCCAATCCTTTACACAATGAAGGACAATAACAAGGAGTAGTTAATGCCAAAATTTAGGATTTAAGGGGGCCTAGAAGGTGACCAATATAATTATTTATAAGTAGTGGACTTTAAAAAAAACAGTGAGATAAGGGGGGGCTCTGAGCCAATCACAGACTGGAGAGTCCGCACCTAGGGAACAGAGCTCCAGGAAGATCCGCAAGGCAGACTGTGGAAGCAAGGCTATAAAACGCCAACGATCTGGAGTGTGGTATCTAGTAAATCTATTATTAGGGTTTGGCGAGAGATTATGAGAGCGAGAGAAGAGAATCGAGGAGAGAGCTGACATCAATGAAGGTCACGGTGGGCAGCAATGGAAGCCAGTTGCAAATCTCAACTTCAAAACTCTATCTTCATTGAGATCAAGCCTCCACTACCCCAGAGGACAAGGCAAAGCTAACCGAGGATCTACCCGACGCGCTGTGGCGTCGAGGCAGGCAGCAGGTGCGCCGCCAAACCACCTCGGCGGATGCCCTATTCTCGGCACAGGAGATAGCAGAGGCGAGGCTCCCAGTCGAACCCAGTCGAGTCAACCTTGAAGATGAACTCTTTATGTGTCGCGGCGCCGAGGGGAGGCACATCGACGATCTGGTCTAAGATAGGTCGCTTGATCGGGCTCGGATGACAGAACCTAGTTGGAGAGGAGGCGGAGGAGGCACTCTATTTTAGCGGCAGAACAGGGGAACACAATCCCCGATTGCGCCCTGTGAGCAAAGGAGAGGGACGGGTTCATGTCCTCTTTGCTGGGCCTCCGAGCCATGAGGCCCAATTAGGCTAAAGGATGCAGTAAAACAAGGTAATAAAATGATCAGAATTTAAATTGTTATGAACATTAGGGATTCATAAATTTTGATTTGGTTTCCAGAATTGGGTGTATGAGGACTCGTTGGGAAGCTAGGGATATGAAGAACGTATTGAAGCAGGTTACAGACTCTTAAATTATCTATATAAGGTAATTTAATTTGAGGAAAGGATAGATAAGTACATAATGTGCATATATGTTGATATTTGTTAAATCAATGTGATAGGTGTGAAACTCATCATTGAACTTCAAGGAAGTGTTACACTACAAGTTGTATAGGATTCAGACCCGGCTAGAAGAATTCAAAATGAAGATTTTACCCTATATGACACAGGTAAGTGGTTCATGCCCATGAGTATTTATGTTTATCAAACCGAGCACATTTACATGCTTCTTAGATAAGACCTTCATGTCCTACATTTTAACTTAAATATGTAAGAAAGATTTTATGTGCTTATAATTGTAGAATTTCATATGCTCAATACCTTAAGTAGTGACGTGTCATGGAATGATTCTAGATCATGAAGTTAAGTTCATAAGAAGGATAAGAAAATATAGTTCTATCATATCTCTTAAATATAGATGTAACCATGTATTGAGATTTCAAATAAGAACATGTCATCAAGGTTTCTTATATATGTAGCGATCTAAGAAATTAAGAAGTGAAATAGATTCCTTAATAAGGTTGATGTTTAAAAGTTAAGTATTATGTGAGAATATGGGTGTTGTAAATGGTAGACCATGGCCCAATTTCTAGGACAAATGTACTAAAGTGGCATTAAAGATATTATAACATGAGTTTGTGATGATATTATCAAATTATGAGATATTAAGTCATGATTGAGTTGCACGATGAGAATCTATATGATTTCTACCTTAAGGTTTAAGATTTAAGTTCATACAAATGTATTGAGATCACACTTAATGAGATTAAATTGAGTATGATTAAGATGCAAGTTAAGATTTTCTAAGGTTCTATTCTATGGTTTATGATTTTAAGACTTAAGTCCATTAAGATCAGATTTTAATGAGGTTTTAACATAGAATGAGTTATCTTGCCAAGAATCAGATATCATACTTTAGCTATACACATTACTTAAGTTACTTTTGTATATTTAGTATTTCTATACTCATTTCAGATCTTGTCTCATAAGACATTAGACTCATGTGTGATATAATTGGTATAATGAAGTAATCTTACCAAATCAGAGTTTTAGAATAAAGTTTACCTAGATAATGAGATACATGATTAAATCCAATAATGGATTTAGTTTAGAACTCAAGAATAAGAGATTTAGATTCAGACTTAGACTACTCACTGTGTGAGTAGCCAGATTTTGAATAAAAGATACATGATAAGGGTTTTAGACCAAATCTCAATTATGAAGTAATTGAGATTCATATTCGCATTCAGTTGTAGATTCAGTTTATCACTTAAGAATAAAAGATTCAGATTTAGAATCCAGTACATGCTCAATACTCAGTAATCAGTTTCAGATAAGTTCAGTTTTCAGTGTTCAGTTTTAATATAAGATAAGTTCATATTCAATATTCAGTAAAGCTATCAGTATTCAGCTTCAGTTCAGATTAAGAATTAAGTAAGTTTAGACTTAAGATAAATAATTTGAAACCTTCACATAAGACATTATATGATAAGTCCTCATTCAGTAGTCTCAGGACGATTCAGAGGCATTTGTTGCCAATTCAGAGGAGTGTTACTCCAATTCAGAGGTGTTGCGTCACCAATTCAGGGTGTAGTCACGCCAATTCAGAGACACCTTGGTGTCAATTCAGGGCATGTAGTGCCATTTCAGGGTACCTTGGTACCAATTCAGGGCGTAGATATGCCAATTCAGGAGGACTTATTGTATAATGGTGGCCACAATCAGATAAAAATTGTAAGTAAAAGATACCTTAGTTCATAGCATTCCCATAATCTCATCCATGAGTATGATGAGAGGGAATCAGATAAGATAAGTATGACCCAAGCACTTTGATGTAGGTCTTGAGATCCATGTACCAGGGTACATGTATCTAGAATAAGATAAGGTAGAAAGATAAGGATTCATATTGAGAAATAAGATATTTTATGTTTCAGTTTACTCACAGTTTGATGTTAGTTCATGTTTATAATACCCAATTTCAGCTCTTTAGCAATGTATATTTCATAATACTCATGCCACTTACTCTAACGACTGTTTTTCCCAATGCATGGCTGGGGACGCGATGTCCACAGGTTTTGGAGCAGTTGAGAATCAAAGGAACAAGTAAAGGTCTAAGAGATTTTCAAGCTTGCCTAGTGGGGTGCCATCTACCGAGACGATCCATAGTTTAGACATCTATTTTTATGCATAGTCTTGTTACCAGAGTATATTAGATGAGTTGTAGTTTTTCTTTTATCAAGGACTATGTATGAATCAGTTTTATACAATGCAAAGTGTTTCATTTGCTTTTATTGCAATGATTATAATGTTTGTGACACTCCTAGATGAAAAAAAAATATATATAGCTTCCGCTCATGTGTTATGAAAATCGGGGTGTTACAAGAACAAAAGAGGTAAATGCAAAAAATTCTGAGAGGCGAAGGATTTATAACCCCCTAATCCTGCCACATTTGGGATTTGTTTAGTTTCAAGTGAGAGTGGAACTAGAAAATATATATATGACTCCGAGTTAAGCTCCAATAGATTCAATGAATGTGGAGAAGGAATTCAATCAAAAGACTCCTATTATAGTTTGTACAATCACATTTGGCCTATAATTACCAGAAAGGTCCATATTAAACAACTAATAAATGAATATTGTCTGACGTGTCTCTCCCTCCTCCTAGTTCTCGTGTTGCGATTATCAATTTTATTCACAATGAATTATGATTGATTAATTAAAAAATGAATTGTGTGAAATTATCTAATAAAAGAGTTGTTACCAATAAACAAGTGAACGTTATATTTCTTGATTTGAAAAAATTCTAAACTATGAATCCCACCTAATGTTCAAGGTAATCTTGGTCAAAAGTTTTAACGGTCACCTCACCTAAAAAGCTTCTCAGTGAAGAAGAAGGTAATGTTTCATCAAACTCTAATTGTGCTAACTTGAAAGGTTCTGATTGCCTAGTTCAGGATTATATAATGAGAATAGTAAGTGAGGAGGTGTTAGGTGTCTCAGTTGACCTTACGTGTCTCAGTTGACCTTACTACATCTTAAAATTTTTTGGAATGCCATGAAGTAGAAACTTTGTGAGACTACACGATCTCAGGGTTTTGAACTCGATGACAAAAATTTGCCACATTCAAAAGGGGACTAGATGTTTGATTGAGTATCTTCATGGTTTCAAATCCATCTGCGATAAGATTTTGACTATCCAAAGCCTTGGTGACAAAATATATTTTCTCCTAAGAGAATTCAGTCCTACATTTAAAACGTTCACCATTTCTATGAGACATCCTTCTATCCCTAATTTTGAAAAATCCCTTATGTTGTATTATGGATTTCATTTGTTAGAAAAAGATACAAAAATGGGAGATGTGATGGTACATATAATTTCAATATGTATAAAAACCACAAGAATTTCTATCCCAATACTTCATATCAGATATGAGAACCTCCACCCACTACTGCAAGTGGAACCCTTCATAGCTATTTGAACAATCAAAGAGTGATGAATCTTCACTTCACTAAATCGAGTCTTCTCTATTCAAAAACATTGATTGTAACTAGAAATTTCTTCTATATCAATTTAGTTGATAGAAGGGATGTGAATCTATGTGATGTTTCCATTAGTTTGACAATAGTTATCAAGTCAATGAACTTCCTCTTAATTTAGAATAAGAAAAGGCATGTGTTAAGTTAAGAATCGTGGATCCTTGTCATATGGCATACACGGTTAATGCATCTAATACATGAGAAACAAGCCATATGAAACAAGACCCCGATTGTCATAACATATAGGGTTCATGAATTTGTTATGGATAAGGAAAGACACTTTCTATGAATTACATCTACATGAAGTGCTTTAATCTTTTACTATTCTCCAATACCTCTTGAAAAGGTTCTTTCAGTACCTTAAATCATCTTTTAAACATTATATTGATATCTTGACTAACTAGTAAAAATCCTTGTTGTTTTATATTTCTATAAAATGTGTTCTATATGAAGCACACACAAAGTCATATGATCCTAGTAAAAGAAATGCTTAAGAATGGATTGCACGTGATAAGGAGGTTCTTCTTGAGCTGCTTTCATCACCATAAAATATAATGTCCTCCTCCTGAGATCTAGAGAAAAAGACTTGTCCATGCTTATAGTCAAGTGGTACATTTTCTCAAGAATAAAGGGATTATTTGTACTTCCAATAGATATCCAAATTTCAGCAATAGTTGTTCAATGAGAAAGAGTCATAAATGAATATGAAGAGTTCTTCCTACTTTTAACTAACAATTTGTGATCTATAGGAAAAATTATATATAATACACTAGCACAACTACCACATTAAACATCGGTTAAAATGACATTTTTACGTCAAAATCCAAGTGACACCCAAGTGGGCGACACTAAAGGTAGAATCCTACAACGTCAGTTCTAAAATCAATGACATAGAGCCGACCCCGATTGCAACAAAAAAAATACCGAGACCAATAGGATCGATAGTCATCAGTTATTTCTTAGAATACTGACACCTATCTCCATACTCGAACAAATTTTTTTTGGCACGGGTTAGAGCATACTTGTCGGTTTTCTATAAATAACTGATGCCATTGACAAAAATTAACGGGTTTTTAATATAACCGTCACCAGTAGGATCCATAGTCGTTGGTTATTTTATAAAAAAGTGATGCCTATCTCCATACTCAAATAAAAAACTGGCTTGAGTTAAAGCATACTTCTCAGTTTTCTATAATTAACTGACGTCGTTGACATTGATTGACAATTTTTTAGATATCCGACAACTAAGTATTATTTTTTTTAATTATGAGCTTGTAGGCCTACTGTCTAGCTGGTTAGTAGGATGCAGAACCTACAATTTATTTCTGAACTGTAGGTTTACAACATCCTATGACTTCATCTAACAACATGCCACAAACCTGCAATAACAAGATGATCAAGATTATATATACATCATGTGTTTCACACACATGTATAAACACAATTAATTCATTCATATGATTCACACACATGTAAAAACATGTAGTTTCATTCATTCCTCCATTTTCACATTCACACACATGTAGCAACCTGCAGTTCCTTTCATTCATATCATTTCACATTCACACACATGTAGAAGCACATTCATTCATTCATCTTCACATTCATACACATGTATATAGATCAAATTTCAATAAGACGATTCAAAAAAAGTCATTCACACATGTATATATAAGCTTGTCTTTCAAAGTTTAGAAATGTCATCAAATACATAAATAATTATGACATCAAAGTTGAGAAATGTCATTCTTTATCATCATCAGTACCCCAATTATAATAAAAAATTACCTCTCTTTCAAAGGCTTTTGCCCATTTCTCTCTTATGTCATCTAATTGTTCCATCATATAGGGAATATGTACATCTAATAACTTTTCCCCTATAGTGAAGTCACTAGTTTTAAACACCTGCAAAGAGAATGATGTATATATAATTAATAAGTTTGATATTTTCATATAATATAATGAGACTATACTTATATATGATGATCAAGACTGTATAATACATGTTGTATGTTTTTTATTTCTTATGCATCATATCTGGAAATTAGGTCCATATACCGCATCACGTAGTATCCACATGCCCAACCGCTGTCTTGTACAACACACTATAAATTTCAAGATACAAAATGTTAATTAATAAAAATAAGCATAGTTCACATAAATAATATATGCATTGGAGTCAGGAAACTACATTCACATTCTCCCAAACTAACAGTTTGTTTTTCTTACACGTGTCTCCTCCAGCTTTTTTGAAATTTTTTAAATCGATACATGTTAATGTAACACATTAAATTACATTATTAAATAGTAATGTAATAATAGATGTTAACGGATATAAATATAAAAAAATTGTCACATGAATAATGGCATTTTCATTATGTGTCCCAAATTGTCTAATTCCATCCCCTCAGGATCTAGATAATAAACAGTCAATGTCTCGGGACAAAAACCAATAACTCCCAACGCTTACCAGTGGAGATAAGAAAGTTAAAAATATATAACTCAAAATCCACAATAAAATGTAATTTTTTTAAGTCTAGATTATAAGTAAAGTAAACTTACCCAACATTGAATGGAGCTATTATCATGCTCTTCTTTGCTTTACCAAAATATTTAAAAGCGATAGATAAGTATAATGTATGTACACGACTGATCAAGGATGGAATTAAAAATCCCACATGGGTAAATAAAAATTTTGTACAGACCCTATGTAAGTGGCTGCAAAACATATATTATGTATGTATTAATATATAAGAAAATAGAATACCGTATATAAAATAAGGTATATAGATATATAAACAAGATCTCACCATACCCATAGTTCTATCCTAGATGTATTCATCCAATCATAACTAAACAACTCCAAAACATCTTGTATTAATATATTATTATCGTATGATTGGCCTGTAAAATCCTTCTTTATAGAAACAATCATATGATAATTTTTGGGATGTTTGCCTATCCATATTCCCATACCCCTACATTGAGGACCTATCGAGTCGTATAGATCCTTTGCAAGTCAACTTGGTACTTCAGGAGGAGGCGGAGGTGGAGGAGGATGAGCTATAGCGGGTTTCTTCTCTTTGTCCTGTAGATATAATTTCATACCAATTGTCATGTATATACATATATACAAATTAACGTAATGTAAATTTATCATACATGATCAGTATAGATGACATCTGTTTTGAGCCAAAAGACCACTCTGCCTTCTGCTTCACCAAGCATGTCAGCATCTAGGTGGGCATATGGCAACAGATTCTACCTCCAAGCAATGAATATAAGCCTTGGGCTCACACGAACAGCACCATCGGATACTGGAGTGACATGAATCATGCGCCCTAGAAGGCGTGGGGAAGCCTCTCCCTCTGTAACGACAAATTCTTTCAATTTTAGACGACTTGACTTCAACCCTTACAAATTTACATAGAGTATGTTATATACATAAATAAAAATATCATCTTAAAAGGACTAGCTACTATGTCACTAAAATACTTACAGTGGACGTGCTAGGTGTTGGGTCTACATGATTACTCCCAACCACCTCTATAGGATCACCCCCAACCACCTCTATCATAGGGGAAGAGTGGCACACCACATGTACTGTCAGAGTGGCAGACTGAGATGCCTGCCACTTGCTCAATGCTTCTTGGACTCTCTTGTCAACTAACTCACCTACTCTTTTATCAACTAACTCATATACCTATACATGTCCAAAAGAAATGCTTTTTGATTCATGAATTCCCTTTCCAATAACATTTTAAAACAAGAATAGGTTACCTCAGCTTTTGAAAGACCCCCTTTTTGGACATGTGTGCATTGTGATGGACCAAAGAACGCTCTTAGGCCCACTCCAGCCCCTGCAACCCTAACACATTCAGGATGCTCTGGGTTACCGAGAGAAACTATCAATTCATCCATTGTACCCTCAAGGATGAAGGAGCCTTGCTTCCTCTGCTCATGAAGCTCCCGCTAATCATCATCAATAGAAATTGGTAAGTAAACATAACAATCATCAATACTAATTGCTCTGAGAGTTGAATTTTACCATTTTTGCAGCTGGCTCAGTAGTTGTGGGGTTAGTTATATCTCCTTTTTTGTTTTGCCTCCCAACTATCCAAACATCATGGTGATGCAGAGGTGCGGGAGTTGTAGTAGAGGACTCAATAGTCTCACTATTAGTAGAAGTAGGTTGCTGAACAGAAGACGTATGTAGTTTTTGGCGAAGAGCTACATAGCAACCCAGACCCATTGGGTGGTCATGTACGTTTAGTGCATCCCTTGCTCTTTGAGCATCACTCATAGCTTTGTTAGTAATCACATTGAATTGGTTAGTAACAATCAAGGTCAATCATGAATAGGTGAATTCATAAGAATGTATATTAATTAAATTGGGAGTGACACTTAATACCTTGAATTCATCAACATTTCTCTTGGCAACAAATGCCTTCCACTCAGTCGGGTCCAAGTAGTTCCATTGCTAAAGGGATGACTTCTTCCTCTTATCAGCCTCTCGTATGTATTGTCAGTTGAGAGTTGTCCTATAGTTTCTTAGGACCCTCCCACATCGTTGCATCATCTTTTATGATGTAGGCTTTCATCCAATTCAAATATACTCTATAAAATTTCATATATTTAATAGAGTATTCTGAAAAATAGAATTGTAAATAACTTTAAAAATAGAATTGCAAATGATAATATCTTACACATAGTTCTATTCATACTAAGTCTTTCTTCCCTTTAGGAACTGTATGCCAAGATTCTACATTTACACTACAATGTTTATGAGTAAGAACCCCAAGATATGAAACAAACAAGCTATGCTTCTTTCCAACTAGACAACCTACATGATCAAAATCCACAACCAATTTTGATCCATTGCCCCTTTGTTGTAGTAACACATTCATCATAGTGATGCCCCTGATTTTTTTTTCATTTTTTTGTTGCTCATCAAGTGACACAAGGTTTTCAGGGGGTGCATCATCAACCTAAAAATTGACAAAAAAACACATAAAGGATATAACTTATAAATGGACATATATATAGCTAGATATAGGATATATTGTAAAACTTACATCATGAGGTGGTACCCCATCCTCTTGGTAATCATCATCACGATCATCATACTCATGGCCAACCATCTAAAAGTGTCATATTAAAAACATCAAACATTTACCATTTAACATAACTAAAAATTAATATAACATTGTAAAGTTCACATCAATCTAACATTAAAAAAATAAAACATAAAAAACATTCCTCTAATATCGAGATATTTTATCAATTAACATTCCTTCGGTGTGATCTCCACGCACATATGAGTCATTGTTAGCTTCAATATTTGGTGTTGGAAACCCAACTGAGAATGGACTCAGATCATCATACTTATCATAGTAGTCTTCTTCATCTATAAGATCTTCAATGAGTTGTCTTTCACCATAAATTACAACTAACAATTTTTCATTTATAGGATCCTTGATATAAAATACTTGTTTTGCATGTGATGCCAATATGAATGGTTCACCCTTCTCATCAATCTTTTCAAAATTCACTAATGTGAAACCCAATTCGTCCACTATAACTCCTTTGGTGTTATCAACCCAATTACACTTAAAGAGTAGAATTCTGAAATCTACATAGTAAAACTCCCATATGTCTTCAATGATACCATAATATGACTTTAGCGCTTCATGTGGACTCTTATCTTTCGCACTAAAAAAACAATGAAGATGCTTGAAGGGTGATCCCACTATTTTGGAACACTCTCTTATCATCTTGACACTTTATCTAATATGAGAACCCATTTATGTCAAACCCTTCATAAGACATAACATTCATTTTTTATTTAAAGGTGAGGCATTTGATATTTTTAGCAATATTATTTGGTGTTTGTGATAGTTGATGAAAGACTTTATCTTGAAACCAGTTAATAAATGTCTTGTTATGATCTCTAGCAAGGTACATTGAATTGGCTCAAGGATATTGTTTCTTGATGCAATTGGTATGTTCCATGATATAAATACTCACTTCATCGATGTTGTGTAAAATATACAAGTGAGTTTGTTCCAACAGCTCACAGCTGATTACTTTCATCTGTGCTCCTAAAATCCCTTTGCCAGAATACTCCCCAATATTCTTATCATTTACAGGAGCATTGTTACCACTTAGAAAGTCATTGCTAAACTCCATAACCTCTCTCGCCGCATAACCCTCAATAATACTCCCTTCAGGATGATAACTGTTTCAAACATCACCTTTAAAAACACTCATGTATCATTCAAAAGGATACATCCAATGTAAGAAAATTGGTCCCAACATTTTCACTTCCCTAGTCAAGTGGACAATAAGATGTACCATGATATCAAAGAATGAAGGAGGAAAATACATCTCAAGCTAACAGAGGGTAACAACCACTTCTCTTTGCAACTTATTGGGATTCTCATGATCAATAACTTTGCTGCATAGACTGTTGAAGAAGAAAGAAAGTCTGGTGATTGCAAACCTGACATGCTTTGGCAGTATAGATCAAATTGTCACAAGCAATATTTGTTTCATTAGAGTGTGACAATTGTGAGATTTAAAACCTATCATCTTCATATCTTTCATTCATACCAATCTACAGATGTTGGAAGAGTAACCTTGTGGTACCATAACATTAACCAAGCACTCACAAACGCCTTCTTCTCCTTTCTAGACAATGTGTAACAAGCACGAGGTAAATATGTTCTCCGATCAATACTAACTACTTCTATTAATTTTTTCCTTATTCCCATTTGATGTATGTCCATTCTGGATTTGATCCCATCTTTAGTGTTACCTGGTATAGTCAACAGAGTACCAGTGATGCTATCACATATATTTTTCTCAGCATGCATGACATCGATACAATGCATAACTGCCAAAGAAATCCAATAAGGATTATCCTAAAATATTGAAATCTTCTTGAACAAAGATTTTTCACTTTGTGTGGGCATGGTACATTGTGATCTCTTACCAAATTCATTGGCAAAGTTTTTTACTCTTTCATCAACAACCTCCTGGTATAGGTTTAGGCACACTTCATTCCTCAGTCCATCCATTGAGCGCTTTGTGCAACCTTTGATACAGATGGAATTTTGGAAGAAACCTTCAATGACCAAGATATACAATCTTGCTGCCATATTTTAGTCATATTGAATCAATGTTATCTTCCCATATAGGACATGCTTTGGATCCTTTTACACTGTATCTAGACAAATTCCCATATGCTGGAAAGTCATTAATAGTGTAAAATAACATTGCATGCAAACAAAATGTCCCTCTATGTGAAGCATCATAGGTCATCACATCTTCACCCCAGAGTTTCCTTAAGTCATCAATTAGAGTTTTAAGATAAATGTCGATATCATTTCTAGGTTGTTTAAGGCCCAATATCAATAATGACAACATAACATACTTATTTTTCATACACAACCAGGGAGGAAGATTGTATATAACAAGCATAATAGGACAAGTGATATGTTTCCTTTTCAATGTCCCGTATGGATTCATCCCATCGCTATAAAGCCCAAGTCTTAGATTCCTAACTTCTTCACCAAATTTAGTGTGGAATAAATCAAACTTCTTCCATTATGGGGAATCAGACACATGCCGTAGGATCCCATCATTCTTGTTCGTAACCTCTGCATGCCACCTCAAATTCTTCGCATATATCGACAAAGAAGCGTTAATAGGTAGATACCACATCACCTTGGCAGGAGAACCAGTTTTGGACATCCCTGAAGTCGTCATTTTATACCTTGGTGCCCCACATTTTAGACAATCTTTCAAATCCATATAGTCCTTTTGAAATAATACACAATCATTTATGCATTCATGTATCTTCTTAGCCTCCATTCCCATTGGGCATAATAATTTCTTTAACTCGTATGTTGAGATGGGAAGCTTGTTTCCTTCAGGAAGAATTTCTTTCAACAAAGACAACAGTGATGTGAAGTTTTTGTTGCTCCATCTATTGTTAGCCTTCATATTATACAATCTCAACAGAGCGCTAAGCTTTGTAAACTTAGTACAACCTGTGTATAACGGTCTCTCAGCATCATGCACAATGTTCCTAAACATGGAAGGTGGATCAATGTTCTCTACCCCACAACTATCCCACATCTCATCAACGATGTCTATTGGAACCGGTATGTTCACATCTATGTCATCGACGATAATTTCTTCTTCCACACAAGTACTGCTATCAACATCTACTGATTTTAGGTTTGAAATCTCTCCATGCGAGTATCATTCTGGATAGCCTTATACAATCCCATTGCACATGACATGACTTTTGATTTCATCACCAGTGCTGAATTTCAAGTTGTTACCACAATGCCTACATGGACAATAGAACCTATCTCCAAATTATTTCCTATGTTCCTAGGCAATTCTAATATATTGATCAAGACCAGCAATAAACTTCGAGGTGTAGCGATTTGGAATGAACATCCATGATCTATTTATTCTATGATCAAAGAGATAATAAGTATATATTAGGTTTTAGGGATTACATATTAAGTTAAGGATTTACATATAGATTAGGGTTTATTGTTTTATATTTAGGGATAAAGATTTAAAGATTAGGGTTTAGCGTTAAAATATTAGGGTTTAGGGTTAAAATATTAGGGTTTAGGGTCTTATAATAAATGTGTGTACCCCCTATCCCATTATTGAACACCTAATCTCACTAGTAAGTGTATAATGTGTATTGGGGTTTCAAGAAAATTTCAGCAGAACTTCCCCACAATTCTCCAAGTACATCAATGTACATTGGCAAATGCCCACCAACATATGTACTTAAAGAACAAACGGGTAAGTGTTGACAAAACATCATCAAAATTGAATATTATACACTTACATTCTAAGTGAGATTAAATATTCAAGAACAATCCCAAACTGGGGACTATCTATGATTTAATCCTAATGAGTAAATCTCAAACGTGGTTCTAGGCCAACAAAATACATGTATGTTGTTATTCCTATACCTACAATCCTAGTTTCATCGTTCATATCCTATGTTTTATGTAACATCATTTAATTCAATTCATTCTTCTATTTGGATTAGTTAATCAACAGAGAAAGCAAACATTAATATTGATTTAGAGAACTAGATTAGGCACCTTGATTTGAGTTGATTTACAACAACAACATCTGGTAATCTGAATCATACTCTAGTCTAGGTAGCATATTTGATAACTTTGATTTCAACATCTCCAATGTACATGCGTGTTCATCATCAAGGAATAAATTATTCATTACCTTGGGAGGGAGAGATGACCTAAGGTAAACTAGAAACTAAGGATAACAAACTAGAAGGCAAATTACACTAACTAAGATATAGAAATCCTAATATATAACACTATCAATGCAAGAGAAATAAATGGTATAAGGGAGTCTCTTACCTAGAAGTAGGGGAAGCAGTAGGCACCTAATCTCACAGAGTGAGAAATGGCAGTGCAGCTCAGTAGCCCAAAGTTGACTGACATCCTCCCAGAGCAAGCGGCGGTAGAGGCGCAGCTCAGTAGCTCCTTAACAGCGGCGGCGGTGAGGAAGCCCAAAGGAAGCGGTGACGGCGGTGAGTAGATCCTCCGACAAGGAAGAGTGGAGGTGCCAACGGTAGCGGCAAGGTGAGTGGAGGAAGACCAACGACAACGGTGGCAGCAATGGTGAGTGGAGGAACACCAATGGATTCACTAGAATCGCCACAAACCTAGTGAAATTGTGATGGAACAGAGAATAGAGAAGAGTATGTTTTACATGGGTGCTATTAATTTAGCTATAGTCTTCAGTTTTTTACAAAAACTGATGCCAAATACTAATAGTCGTCGGTCAAATTTGAAAAACTGACAATTAAGTGCAAATTTAAACAAAAAATGTTGCATCCGGTTAGGGTTTTAGTCATCAGTTTCTAGATATAACAACCGACATCTATTCACATATTGAAACAAAAAAATTATTCTTGTGTTAGGAGCATAGTTTTCAGTTTCCTAACAAAAATCGACGACGAAGAAGTAAATTGGTGGGGAAAATATTTTGGCGGGGACAAGGCGCAAAAAAACCTACTCTTGGTTCTTTGTCAAAAACCGACGACTAACGAGAGGATAAATTTTATCTATGGTGATTAGTCGTCAGTTTTTTGGGACAACTGACGACTAATGAGGGTAATTTTTTTTGTGGGGACATGGCGCAAAACATGTGTCACCTATTTTGGAACAACCAATGTCATATTGAAAATTTTGGAGGCAATTTTTTTCTGTAAAAAATTATATTTCGTGGGTAATTTTAGACATCGGTTTATTTGAAAAGAAACTGACGTTAAAGTAAAATCAGTACCCTTTTCTTTTCTAAATCAGCTGGAGTTCACATATGGTAACAGTCATATTATTTAGCCGACATCGTTGTACTATGGCGTCCATTTTTTATGTGTAACTGACACCATCAAATGTGACATTATATATCATTTTTGCACTAGTGATATATACAATATTATAATTTTTGGTGGATGATTATAACGGTTTACTTATGGTTCTATCCATCAAAAAATAATTCTAAATTTTCATCATGATTTGAGAATTTATGTAACATGATTTCTATGTAATAAACTTAAAAAGTGAAAATGTTGCAAATTGTCTATGCTAGAGGGTTTGTTAACTAAGTCCTTCAATGTTATCTTTTGACGCATGATATATTATGTCAATTCAATTTTCCTTATGTTGATTGTATGCCTTGAAGGACATCATGTGATGATTTTAGAGGAAACTTTGTACATTACGTCATTATTAGTAAAAATGAATTCCACAAATTTTTTCAATATTGAGATAATGATCAAACACAATCATGTCCAAGGAATGTTTTGACTTGACGATATATGGTTTGGGTTAAGGACCTAAAAATGGTATTATATGTATAATATCCATTCTCGTTATGTCCGTCTTCACATATTATTATAAATATTTTATGAACACAATAATACATAAGACTAGTGTGTGTGCTGAGTGATAGTTATGAATCTTTAGTCATGATATTCGATATGAAGTCAGACACAATTTCTTGTTACAAAACAAGTTGTACGACATAAACTCACCTTCATAATGACACATGAAAACCATGTCATGGGAATCAGAGTCATGTTTCAGTGTGACAGTGTAATTGTGATCCTTCGACCTAAATTCATTACAATGATCACATGCTTTTCTACTTTAATGCTACCACACATCACTTTCAATAAGGGTTTCCATAGAGGCAGTGATTGAGTGCATTGTGAAACTTTTGGATTTCATGAGTGAAACATATGGAGTTAGTCCCTCCTATTGGAGTGGTAACTTTGGCAATTGATAAGTGAGAGTCATGATCATGTGAGTCAATATATGGTATTGAGCTCACTAAATCTCAGTAGTCTTCTCAGTTCAAGAAATATTTATTTGACGTTCTCCATGAATTGACTTCAATGTGAATACCTATGAGAAAAGGGCTTATACAGTCATGGTAACATCATCATTTATAGGTTTAAGTTGCTCTTCAACTTATTCAATTACTTGGTTAGAAATGATGTGTTGCTAGATTCTTCTCATTGCTTAGGAGATCTTTCAATATAACTTCTAACATAATGTGGAACCTGAGTCACACACATGCGGGATCTCAAGGATAAATATTTATGCAATCACACTCATAATTAGAATAATTTTAGATTATGTACAGGCTGAATATTGATCCAACGAATCAGATTAACAAGTCAGTCGGTCGATTCAATGGTTTCTATATTAATAGGTTGATTGATTATGAACCAATCAAAAGATTAATCATTTGAAAACTAACCAATAGATTGATATGCAAGTCAGTGGTTTGACCAGATACATGGATTATGAAGGATAAAAATAGGAAAATTGATGGACTAGGATTCCGATTGGTTGATTGAATCGGAATTTTAAGGTTCCTAAATAGTTGAGATGATTAAGTGGACTTCAAACTGATTCTCTAGAGTACTATCCGAGTATTTCCTATTTGGAGTCTAGTCAAAGATTTCAACTAGGTAAAGGAGTTCAGTTTTATGATAACCTAACCCATGCCTCTCCAATATAAAGGGGTGGACGTCCATGGATGCGACAACCAACTAGATTATTAATTTCTCCCTTTGAGAGAGAAAGAAATCTTGAGGACAACACACCCTAATTGGAGGATGAATGGAAAGAGAAAGGATATCACATCAACAATCTAGCTTTGCTTTTTGTTCGAGGCCAGGGCAGTGCCCCAAGATTTCCCTATTATCTCTGGGGATGATGTAGAAGCCACAACATGTCTACAAAGGCTTACAGGACAAGTCCCAACATCAAGAAGGATGGGTTCTATCTCTACTCTTGTGACACTACATGATAGTGATTTTATACCTAGATAGATAAGTATGAGAATGACATCAACAAATCATGTCTAGTTGCTGGAAAACTAGTATCTTCTAAGGTTTATTCAATATCCCTTTTTTGTATTTAATTTACTGACATTTGTGGCTATGATGGATCTCTAGATTAACCTAAATAAAATAAATAATACTTCCATTTTTCACATTTACCCAAACCCTACAGTGGTATCACATCCATGTCATAGGCATTTCTCAATGTTTTTGGCTTTGAACCGCTACCATTGTCGTTGAACAACTTGTGCAATGTGTATCAACAATAATGGCCTCTATCGTATATGGCATGATATATGTATATAACATAAACCAGTGTGACACCTACACAAATAGGTTTTTAGTGGATGTGGATCTAGAAATCAAGTAATTTGTGAAGTGTGCATGGTGTCTAAAATATGTAATTGTGGTTTTTGGTAATGATCCAAAATTTGTAACATGTACATGGTCTTTGTGACATACCTCCCTCTCTACATTATTTATGTATTTATTTTCTTAATTAGAATGAGATGATGTAAGAACATCACAACTAGATCATGATGAAAAGGAGGACATGATTAGAAGCATACATCAATAGGGAAGGTCTTTGGGGTTCTTTTTATGGAGAAGAAGAATTGATTCCATCAACAAAACTAATATTTCTCAAACCTAGGTTTCGACCAATATATCGGTTCATCAACAGATTGACTAAAAACCTTTATAAAGAAATTTCGAGTTTCTAAGACACGTGACACTTGTTGGATCAAGTGGTTGTGCTAGTTTCCATGTGATATTGTATCACATGTGGTGATAGTTATAGTATGTAATAAATATAAATATTATATAAATTTTCTTTATATAACGTTAAGTTTAAGATGTCTTCCATTGTACAACTTGCATGAAAACCTTGGCCGACTATGTGTGTTCATGCCAAATCATGGTGATCTATTTATCTTGAGGAAGTGTGACACATATATATTTGGATCATCCGGATCAGGGTGCATATCTTATAATGATGGCCTTTGGGGGTGAACTTTACTAGGATTAAGCACCTAGAGGCATAAAGATAGCATATACTTCATAAGATGAATTATTGACAAGGACATGTGCACTCATCTATTCAAGAGTTGTATAGGATGAAATTGACAAATATTACCTACCTAAATAGTTAGACAGCGGACGATCAAACAAAGATGACTCGTGAGTTAAAGAAATATGGATCTTTCCTCTAGATGATTGCTAGTTGTAATCTTCCTAACTAATAGTTGTGCTGTAAATTTGAAAATTAAGAGCCGTTTGGATGGAATAGTGTAAAGTACTAATAGTTATTTAGATAAATCATTCTAATTTAGTGGCCTAAGAATGTTGTTTGAATTTTAATCTACCGTTTACTGTGCAAATTTATGGGACTAGAAGGGGTATGTCTGACTAGCTGGCCTGCTATGCGGAAATTCTATTTTTTGTAGTTGCATACCAGAACAGTGCTAAGCTCGAACAAATTTTACATAAAAAGTACCACTATTTATGATATCCACGCCGAAGCGAACCCTTAGTGGGAGTGTTATTAAATAACGGGAAAATCAATAAAAAAAATCCCTTGTGATAGGGACACTAGCGTACCCTAAAGAATCTTGCCAGTGTCTAGTGCCATTAGAGTTTTGGATTCCAATAATGCCAAAAGAATCATCCTCATGCAAGAGAATGCTTGATTTTGACCTTTTGACTATTTTTTAGAGCACCATTCATACCATATTAACAAACCATTGACGAACCGAAGTGAGGAGGGAGAAGTAGCTTTGGACAAAATGAGATTGTCATTGCAAACTAGATGGGAGGTGCTAGACTGGTATCTATGGTCATGTATCTAGCAATATGATCATCATGCATGGATTCTTTAAATATCCTACGTAGATACTCTTCAAATAAGATGTAACATAAGGGGGTTCAAAGAAAGATATACATTGCAGAAGAAACCCTTGCATAAGCCATTGATGATCACAGTTAGCCATGAACCTTCAAAGAAAAATAGATATGGTCTATAGTGTTCCTCATCATATCAAACCTCTCCAAGACCTTCTCATAATGCCTCAAAGCTTAAGGTCATAGACTTTCTATATTTCAAATTTGGTCACTATTTCTCCTCTGGTCTGACTATTTGTAGGTCATGAATTGTCTCCTTGACTAACTTAATATGATTTATAATGTTGTGTCCATGAATGAAATCCCCCTTCTCTTCTAAGGGTAGGAAGACAAGAGAAGTAGTTATTTCACAGCCCATACCTTGATTTCCTTGTAACTATAGAATTAAAGACAATCTTGGAATAAGATATGCCTTTAATAATGCTTTGGCTTTATTTACTAGCTGAATATGTATAAAATTGTTTCTTGATAAGTAAAGATGTGTTGTTTATACATTAAAGCTTGGATATAATTTGAAGAAAAAATGACTCTTATATGTTTATGAATAAAGTTTTAAGAGAAATAAAAGAAATGAATTATGAGAAAAATTCATCATGTGAGTTGTTTCTTTATTATTTTTTATAGAGCTATAGAGAATTGAAGTATGAAATCAATTATAAAGAATAAATCAAATCATATTTTAAATGAAGGAGCTATTATTCTTTGAAGATGCTTGTAGGATATCCATTGATTCTCAATAGACAATTTACCTTTGGTTGTTAACCAACAATTATGTGGTCGACTATTCTTTGAGTTCACTCAGGAGAGCCATTAGTTCACAAATGATAGCTTCAGAGAGTTTTAGTGGCCAAAAGGTTTTACAACTGATGGTTCAGAGGAGAAGAATCTTCTAATGGTTCATCCGGGAAATGCATTCTAATGGTTCAGTGGGGAAGCACCTTCTGATGGCTTAGGGTGGAAGTTCCTTTCCACAATCTAGTTGGGAGGTTATTTATCAATTGTTTTCCTAGGTAGTCATCAACCAACGGTTTGCCAACCAAAGAATTTTTCTAGATATCTTCAACTGACAGTTTTGCAGACTGATGGATGACCAAAACATCGTTCATAAAAACTGATGGTTCACCTACCGAACACGATTACCATTGGAGTACCAACTGATAGTTTTTCCTTTTGATGGTTTGCCTATGACGCTGCCTAGCTCTACCAATCACGATTCTTCAATATCTTTATGTACTTGATGAAACCAGATAAAACTAGAGTTGTCAGCTAGTATCTCGGACCTCCATCGTCCTAAAACCCTAAATCAAAGGATAGGTGATTATTAGGGCGATGATGAGGAAGAATAAGAAGAACAACTAAAAATGATGATTTTGACATAGACTCAACTTGTTAAGTACTTTTTTACCATATGTTTCTTCTTCTCTTCATAGTTCTCTACTCAAAAGTCTCTAGTTCACTAATGGATGGTTTTTCTCAACCTTCTCTCTTCGTCTTCTCCTTGAAAAGGCACTGATTAGGTCTGCTTACCAAATGTCTGGCCGACATGAGTTGTTACTTGGAGCTCTAAGCTCAAATTCAAGCCGATGAAGTGGAATCCAATCTATCCAAGCTCAAACTCTGGATTAGTAAGATAGGATCACATACAAGTGAATGGAAAATCATCTCTGAATCCTTATTCATCATAAAATTATGCCTGATAAAATAAAGAAATTGTAGTACTTGGTAATTATTATCATGAATCACACTGGTTCTAAATGTTATATTTTAATTCTAATACTAAATAATTACAACCTATTGTGAATATGGTTTTGGATCCATAATAACTGTTAAGAGACATGATGGATCCTAAAGGTGGAAAAAGAGGCACTAGATCCCCAAATTTTCCCTATCTTCCACAACAAATGAAGTGTGTTGTGAATCTCAGACCAAATTGTTAATTATAGCTAGCCAGCTATATATGATGTCCAGTAGATAGAATATAGTAGTGATCATTTACTATGCACAAATTATCAGTTTAAGCTTATTTCTCTATGGCTACTACTGATTTAATTGATGTTAGCATTTGGATTCCCTAAGTACAAGATTTAGATACAAATGACCAACGATGGAATGTTGTTTCTTAGATTAAAGAATCATTAGAATTTAGATGCCCTAAACAATGTAGAATTCATCATAGAATCTGCACTACGAGGGAGGAAACGTGCATACTAACTGGTAGAGTCTAGGATGTGGTAGAGAAAGAGTACTAGAGGGGTACAAAGTCTTATCCCAGTGAGGATGGACTCCTTAAAATAGTGGACTACCCAACATTAATTGGAGATTTTGCTGGTAGTCAGTGTTATATAGTTTCAGAGTGGTACCCAACATTCACTAAAGGTTTAGGTGGTACCCAATTCAATAACTTCTCAGATGGCCATCCCTATGGAACGACTGATGCATATAGTTAAGTTAGAGTACTTTGACTCTCTGCTTGAGTACCCTAGTTTGTAGGAAGAGTCAAGTTTATCTGACCACTGACATTAGCCACCAATGACATATGTGACAAGGCACGTTGTAGACTGGGTAGCTAGTTAGTAGACCCATAATCCCAGGTCTACTATAAGTCTTTTGCATTGAGATTGTGGCTTGCTGTGAATCTTCCACATGTTGTGGTACAACTCATGTGGGTCCAAGGCATATAATAAAAGGATTTAAAGATTTTAAGTTTTCAATTTATTGTCTACATAGTGAATGAATTATAGTCTACAACTTCCATGTTTGCTTTCTATTGAGTTATAAATCTTAAAAATACCATATATCTGAATTTTTGTTGTTTGTTGTTGATATTCTACACATTGAGACAGTAGCTCATACAATCTATAGAAACATTTTTTAGGCAAGGGTCCAACTTTACTAAATGAATCAGAAGTGAGAATCCATCAATAGTAGACTAGTTGAGGTCTCAAGAGAAGTATCTGGTACAAAAAGAATTTGGGATACAAGGCATCTGAGAGACCTCCATGTAACATGGAAAAGTTTTCTCCCTCTTAGATGGTCTCTTATTCTCCCCCTAGTTCTTGAAAATAAGAGAGTGAAGAGCCAGAGCAATTGTAATAAACTATACTTGATGTATATTATGAGATGACTCTTTCTTTGATGTAAAATTCAAACTCTATTCTCAAAAATTTCTGAGAGGCCAAGGATTTATAACCCATGAATCCTATCAAATTTGGAATTTTCTCAGTTTTGAGTGAGAGTGGAACTAGGAAATGCACTTAGAACTTTGAATTGGGCTCCAGAAGATTTAAAGAACATGGAGAAGGAATCCAGTCAAATGAACCATGGTGTAGTTATCACAATCACATTCAATATGTAATTTCTAGAAAGGCCCTAAACAACTAATAAATGAATACATGTGATGTTTCCTTTCTTACTCCTAGTTCTCATGTGGAGGTTATTAGTTTTGAGGAGGTTTTAAGTGTTTTATCAGCCGTAATACATCTCAAAAAATTTGGAACACCTTGAAGTAGAGTTTTGTGAGACTACACAATCTGAGGTTTTTGAACTCATATTCATATCCATTTCATTCAAAAAGGGAGTAGATCTATGTTTTAGTATATTCACGGTTTGAATCCATTTGCAATAAGATTTTTACCATCTGAAAGTTTGATTCAGAGTTGGTAACAAAGTGTATTTTTTGTCAAAAGGATTATGTCATGATTTTGAGATTTCACCAATTTCATGGGGCATCCTTCTATCTCTACCTTTTAATAAGTTTGATCTTTGTTGAAGGAGATTGAGATTTCCAAGATCACATACAATCCATTATGCAGTATCAGGAGTTTCATGTGTTGGACAAATATAAGAAAATGGGAGAGGTGATGGTAAATCAAATTTCAAATTGTATAATAACTAAAAGAATTTCTCTCCTGATACCTCAGACAATAGGAGATCAACAAAGTAGAATCCTTGGGATACATTCATGCAATCAAAGAAGTAATCTAGTCTTCACTTCATTGAACTAAGGCTTCTCTCCTAATAACAGAAAGAATGATACTCATAGGAGATTTCTCCTATATCAAATAGTGGAAATAATGAATGTAAGCTTTCATTGCTGGTATTGGTTTGGTAATAGTTATCAAGCCACTTGACTTCCTTTTTCTTTCTCCAAAGAAGAAAAGACATTTGTTTCCTTAAGAATCATTGATCATTTTAGTAATTCTACTAAGGAATGGCATGCTTATATGAGCAACAAACCATATGAAATGAGGCCCAAGTATCCTATCTAATGTAATAACATATAAGGGTCATGACTTTGTTATGGTTGAGGATTCAAACTTTCTATGTACTACGAATCCAGGAAATGCATTTTTCATTTACAATACTCCAAAAGAGTTCTTTGGGTACCTCAAATTATCAAATGAGCATGCCATTAGTGTCTTGTGTAACTAATAAATATCCTTCTATTTTATCTTTCCAAAAACTTCTTCTATATGAAGAACATGCAAAGTTCTCCAACCCTAACAAAAGGAATCCTTAAGAATGGATTGTATGTGCTAAGAGGTTCTTCTTCACCTTATTTCAGCACTAGAAAAATAAAATTTATTCCTCCTAAACTATGGTGCAAAAGACCTAGACACACTTTTAATGAAGTGGTATGTACATATTCTCAAGAATAAAGGTCTTATTCATACATCCAGTATAAATCTATATTTCAATAGTAGTTGTGTAACGATCAATATTAATAAACTACATTTTCCTAATACTCATAAGAAGAGTTCTTTCTACTTTTAATTATTACATTGTGATCTGTAGAGAATTTTTTCGATAATATATGTACATGGTCACAAATATTATAAATTCTTTGTGGATGATTATAGTGGTTTACTTATGGCTCTATCCATCACAGAATAAATCAAACTTTGCATCATTCTTTGGTATTTTTAAGATATTATTGCTATGATTAAAAAGTCAAAATGTTGCAAACATACTGTGTTGTACTGTGTATAACAATGTTTTCTAATGTCATCTTCAGACACATGGTAGAATGCATGAGTTCAGCTGTCCTTGTGTTGGTTGTATGTGTTGAGGGCCATCATGTGATTATTGTAGCAAGATACCTTTTACATGGTTTGATTATTAGTACAAGGAAATTCCACTTACTATGTTTGTTTCAATATTGAGATAATGATTAAGCAAAAGGCATGATGGATCCATCTAGGGTTCCACATGCCATTGTCAGCGACAGGTGTAATAGAGATCCAAGAAACTTGGAGAAGGTGTTTGACGACGATCCATCACGCATGGAAAACTTAGTGCCCATTGGCACAACCGAGATCCATCTCAACTACCCAAGCAATACCCCAATGTCCCCACATCAATCGAAATAGGCACAAAACACCATGGAGCTTGACTACTCCATTCATGACTTCTAGTTCCTGCATCTCACCGGATCTGATGTAGATGCCCCTCCTTCCAAGGCTAGAAATTCTCATACAAAGATGTTATGGGCATGGACACAAGTAATATTCTAGGTTTCATCAAAATAGATGCAAACGACTGTGATATTTTCTTATAGAAAAAAGATGTCAATGTCTCCTCTTACCAAGGGTTCCCATCGTTCAACTAAAGGAAGGAGGCCTGGGAAGACCTACTGAAACTGTAGACATACACGATAATTGTGAAGTTGTTGCCTTAAGAGATCAGTTTCCGAACCATGCGGGAGAAAATCCAGGCACCGTAGAAACCTATTGGCAGATTCAACCTCAACGATGTAGCCAATAGTTTTACATAGTTCAACTACAAACTGAAGAGGAATACATCAATGCCCTTACTGGTGGTCCTTGTTTGATCTTCGGTTCATATATGATGGTACAACGTTGGTCACCTACCTTCAACCTAGAGATAGCCACACCCCCAATGTTGGTCTCCCGGGCTAGAATCCCTAACTTACCAATTCACCTATACTAGGAGGTACTATTGAAGGAGATAGGAAACAAGCTTGTAAAAATAATCAAGGTGTACGTGAATACTAAGGTACAAATAAGGGGCCACTTCGTGAGAATTGTATTGGCGTCGGACATGACACAACCTCTCATCCCTATCATCCCAGTAGTCAGCCAATGCTACAAGGTAGAGTACAAGAATATACTATTCATTTACATGCACAAATGGAGAGTGGGCCTTCTAGAGAAAGATTGTATCAAATGTATAGAAGTAGAGAATAAGGTACGAGCTAAGGAAGTAGTTGCATGCTCAATCATCCCGGAGGAACCATCCAGAAAAGAAGGATTCACCGACTCGATCAATGCTATGACAATCATAAGGAAATTGAGGAAGCCTTCCACTTCCAACCAGCAAAAGAACATTCCTCAATCAACCAACAAGTTTCAGAACTTGGAGGATCAAGAAGAAGAGGAGGAGGACTAGGTACTAGACATGGACTCCATCATCGATAGAGTCACCGACACTATTGACTGGAATGCAATGAAATCACAGTGTTAATAAGACAAACCACGGCGCATTGAGGTAGCATCCCAAGAAATAACAAGAATCAAAGAGTCAAAAATCCAGACCTACCCAGACCATTCCACTATCACAAGACCACACAATAGCCATTCCTACTGGGGATGAGGTACTGCAAGGACGTGATGGAAATACTCATCCATTCCTGTCCAAAAAATTCAATGTGGGAAGTTTGGTAGGAAGGAACTCAAACGACATCTCTTATTGGAGCCCAACTAAAGCATCTGTTGGAATACACCTTCACAACATGAAGGTTATTCATGCTAGCATCCCGAGACAAGCATTGACAAGAAAAAGGGGGAAGCAGTCCCTCCTTCAAGACCTTGAAGAAGAAGTGAAGGATATGGTTAGTTCAACCCTTGAAGGTGACCCCCAATAAATATCCTTAGATAGAATCTACAAGGCATCTGTAATGAAGATGCCCAATCAACAATCAAGAATCTATGCTCAAATTATGAAGTTTCCAACCTTTCCTTATATGAGTTGAGATGCAGTGGAATGAAGGCTCTCGACATCATCAAAAAGTTGGGCTTCCCTCAATCGCACTGGGTAGAAGCTGTTGGCTTTGCATGTGGAATTTGGATTATGTGGAAATCCAACATACACCTTGAGATCACCTTATCTAAAAGGCCATTCATTCATTGCAAATCCAACAACTATCGCTATACTTTTATCTATGTCAGCATGACTGGGAACAACCATTGTCTATTGTGGAATCAACTTCAGACAATAGAACCCTCTATCAATGTTCCTTGGGTGGTCATTGGCCACTTCAATGTCGTCATGTATCCATTTGAAAACTTTGGTAGCTCTTCATTTGATAGCGCCAATAGTAGGGACTTCATCGAGGTGATGGAAACTTGCAATATCCAGGACCTTGGTGCAAATGGGAATGCACAACCTTTATAAGGGGCCTCTTGCATGAATGATTGGACCATGCCTTAGGCAACCAGATATGGTTACATCAAGCTGCATCTGATCCAGTGCAAGTCCTAGATTCGAATCACTTAGACCATGCACCTCTATTGCTCCCTTACCCCACCCCCAGATTCAACACTCAAAGGCACCTACATACCTATGCAGGTTGGGTGCCCATACCAGGTTTCAAAGAATTCTTACAAAAAGAGTGGAACACAACCACCTCCCTTAGTCATGCAACTGCAGATTTTTTGGAAAAATTTATCATCTAGGGCTTCTCACAAAAGAAGACGGAACCGTAAGACACATCACTCTGGGGACAAGATTAGATGGAATCAAACTTAGCTAGCCATCTCCTTCAACTCTTCCCTATCAACTAGAACTATCAATCTCCAAACTGCATCGGATTCTATACTGAGAAGAGAAGAAAAATAATGGCAACAAGATCCCATAACGACTAGGTGAAATTGCAGGACAACAACAATCACTACTTCCAATCACTGGTGGAGATGAAATGATGGCACAACAAGTTTGTGCACATCAAAAACCCAACTAGAGATTAAATTGATGATGAGCAACATGTGAAACAACTAGTGCTATCCTTTTTTTCAAATGTTTTAAGTGAATCTAACTATGCCAGAAGGCAACTTGTGAGCACTTACTTCATAGTCTCATTTACACCAATTCCATTTTTGGAATCTTCTCGCCTGACGACCACCCCTGATATGAATGAGATTTGAAGTGCTCTCTTGTCAATGGCTTTGATGGGGTCAATGCTTCCTTTCTTCATGAAAATTGGTAGGTTGTTAAATCTGAGCTAGTGGCCTTTGTCGCAAAACCCTTTGAAGGTTCACCTCTTGTTCCATATGCGATAGATTCCATGCTAATTCTTATTCCAAAGATATCGCCACTGTTCCCAACTCCAACCAATCTCTCTTAATAATGTGTGCACAATATTACTTTCCAAAATCATTGCAGGGCGGATAAAACCATATATGAAGGATTGGATCTCACCCTACCAATCTAGTTTCATGCCAGGCCGACGTATAGGAGACAACATTGTGCTTGTTTAGGAACTCAATCACTCTATGGAATCTAAGAAGTCGAAGAAACCTTTTCCTGCAATCAAACTAGACATCATGAAGGCTTTTGATAAGATGAGTTGGGTCTTCATTGAGGACACCCTTCAAAGAACTTCTATCCCTTAAAAGCTCATTGCCATCATAATGTAGATTATTACCTCAGGAAAGACCTCAGTTCTCTAGAATGGTGAATCCATTAGCTCATTTCATCCCTCATGCAGAGTTAAATAGGGTGATCCCCTTTCCCTATATATTTTTGTTATGTGCCTGGAGCAATTTAGCCAACTACTAGAAGGGGAGGTTCATTAGGGGAACAAGAAACCTATGACAGTCACCAGAAAACATCTTCGTTTCCCACAAGTTAGCTTTGCAGATGACATCCTTCTCTTTCTAGAGGCCTCATCTAATTAAGGTAAAACCATCAAGTGATATCTAAAGCTCTTCAGCGTAGCCTCATGGAAATTCCTCTCATATGAGAAGTCCCAAATATTCTTTTCTATCACCACTCCAAGGTTGATTAAATCATGTATGTGCAAAATCATGAATATTAGAGAACCTATGGACCTTAGAAGACACCTTGGGGTTCCAATTATTCATATAAGGAAAGGGAAGGCCCACTTCCAATACCTTCTGGAGAAGATGCAACTACAAGTTAACAACTGGTAGAACAAGATGCTCTCCATGGCTGGTTGCATAACCTTGGTGAAATCAGTGCTCCTCTCTCAACCATGCTACACTATGCAAAGGACCAAATTTTTGATTTAATGTTGTGATAGGATTGACCAAATGGTCGGTAACTTCATCTGGAATGGTTCAAATCCCTCCAGGAAGATGAATTTGGTTTCTTGGTAACAAGTGACCAAGACTCTTCATAGGGGTGGTCTGGGGGTAAGGAAAGAAAGCGAGTTCAACATGGCCCTGCATATGAAGTTGACATGGCAGTTCCTTACTCACGAACAAGTTCCTTGGATTTCTTTGTTATATGCCAAGTATTCCAGCCAGCATTCCAGTAACCCTTCAAGTTGCATGTTTGAAGGAGCATCAAAAGTGCAATCCCATCTTGATTACCAACTCATGTAGAGAAGTGGCTTTAGGTCAAGATATGTGTGTGTGGATGGAATCCTGGGTTGGGGATGGTTACCAACATGTACTCAACTCCGGACAGACAATTCCCAAAGATAGAAGAGATTTGAAAATCACAAGCCTAGCCTCTAACAATGGCCCGTGGGATAGTGATTTCATATCTCATTGATTCAATCTTGAAACAGATGCTAACATCCTAAGAATGCCTCCCCCCAAAACACACTACGACGAAGATGGTAGAGTGTGGTCTCACACTAATGACAACTGCTACACTCCTCGCTCCGCTTATAGTATCCTTACTGGGTGCTTCAGATCCCACACCACTTGAACACTACCAATCCATATGGGACCTTAAAATCCCACATAGGGTGAAGACCCACCTATGGATCCTACATTAAGAAAGACTTCTCACGAATGCACCAAGGCATAAGAAAAATCTTACCTCTTCAGGCTTGTGCACAAGATGTTCCTAGATGGAGGAAACTTCCCTACATGAAACCAGAGATTGCGTAGCTACCAAGGACACATGGAGGAAGCTTTTACCACTAGGAGAAGTAGATTTATTTAACATGACTTCTCCAGCCACTTGGATTGGTTACAACATGCACTCGCTAAAACAGGTTGAGCAATGGTGTACCATCTTTGCTATTACTTGTTGGTTAGTCTGGAAGGATAGAAACTCCTTCATCTTCAAGAACCGTTCCAAACCATCCACTGTTCTAGACTTAAAATGTCAAAATGATGTCACTACCATCATTCATGCTTCTTAGGTGCAACCTGACACTCACCCAAAGGGACTGAAGCTCCCAAATGATGCACCGATCGATATCACTTGGGACATGTTGATTATGACCATTGATGTTACAGTGAACTCGAGAACCAAACTCATGGCTACCAGCTGGATCCTCAAGAATTCTAGGGGTCAATGGAAAGTAGGCGGCATCTCCACCCTGAAGGGCCAATATCCCACCTGGGGGGAACTCCATGCTATACTTGAAGGCCTTAATCAAGCCCAGAAGAAACCCCTTCAGGCTTGCATCATTCTTAGTGACTCCAGCAAGGCAATTCATTGGGTAAATGGCCAATCCAAAGCACCACCGAAATACAACCTAAAGGTATGAAAGACAAATGGAGAATCTCTCCTATCAAGGCTATCATCCATGTCAATAGAACTTGGAATAATCTTACTAATATCTTGGAAAAACATTGTCTAAAGCAACCTCTCCTGGGTGGTAGCCTGCTCTCCTACCTGGTTTTTCTTACTAGCATATACAACAGGGACATCAATTCCTTTTCACTTCTATTCAAAGTAGCCTCAGATAGTAGTATGGCCCATGAGGCATCACTGTAATCAGGCATTATCTTGGATAGGTAAAAAAAAGATAATGATTAAGCATATTCATGTCCAAGGAATGTTTTGACTTTACAATGTATGGTTTGGGTTAAGGACCTAACATTATATCATATGTATACTTAGAGTATTCATTCTTGTTATGTCCCTATTTATATATTATTCTAGATATTTTAGGACAACAACTAGTGTGTGAGATGATTGGTGACTATGTCTCTTTAGTTGTGATATTGGATATCAAGTCACACACATAGTTTCTTATTAGAGAACAAGTTGTAATAGACAAACCCACCTTGAGAATGACACATGAAATCCATGTCATGGAATGAAGAGTCATGTCTCAGAGTGATAGTGGTGATTGTGGTCATTAAACCTACATTCATTAAAATTATCACATGTTTTCTACTTTAATACTACCACACATAACTTTGAATAAGGTTTTCTATACAATGCAGTGATTGGGTGCACAATGACACTTGTGGATTATATAGAGTGATGTAGATGAAATTTGCCCCTCTGATTGGAGTGATATCGTGGCCACTTGATAAGTGAGATTATAAATGTATGTACATGCTCATGTCAGTCAATACATGATATTGAGCTCATGGAAATTCAATATCCTTTGGTTCAAGAAATATTTATTTATTATAAGATGATGACTACTCCAATCCCCAACTTCAATGTGAATATCTCTGAGAAAGGTCTTTATATGATCATTGTAACATTAGTCACTTACAAGTTGAATTTGTTCTTCATCTTAATCAATTACTTGGTTGGTAATAATGTGTTTCTAGGTTCCTCACATTGCTTGTGATATCTTTCTACATAACTTGTAATGTAATATGGAAATTAGGTCACACATAAGGGTTCTAAAGGGAAGAGATATTTGCAATTACACTCATAATTATAATATTTCTAAATTATGTATAGGCTTAAATAACCTTTGACTCTCCACTATAAAGGGTTGGATGTCCATGCATGCAACACTCAAGTGGATAATGAAGTTCTCCCTTTTAGAGAGAGAAAGAACTACCAATGATGACACAGTATGATAGGATGATTAAAGGAGACAGCAAATCTACCGTATTGGAATTCAGTTCTATTTCTTCATGGAGACCAAGGTAGTGCCCTAAGAGTTCACTCTCATAGATGCCGATGATGTGAAGCCGGGGGATATGTGCAAAGGCTTGAAGGACTATTTTCATCATCAAGAATGGTTTCACTCTCTATTCTTGTGCCATTGCACTACACTCACTTTAGATTGAGATCTGCAAGGTTGTGAACAACATCAACATACCATGTTTTGTTGTTGGAAAACAAGTGGTGCGCTAAGGTATATTCCATGTACCTTCTATGTATTTAATATGCCTATGTTTATGTCTATTAATGATATGTGGATTAATCTTTTGTTAAGATTTTGTTGTTCTTAAATATTGCCCATTTCAAAGAAATCCTACAATGATGCCAGTTATGTCATACACCTTTCTCGATGTTTTTGGGTTTTGAACCACTATCATTGTCATTGAACAACTTGTGCAAAGTGTATCTACGATAATCACATCTATCATACATCATTTGGGGTATATATATACTACATAAACCAATGTGTCACATTCGAAAAGAAGATTCTTTGTTGGATGTGGATCTAGCAATTAGGTCATTTGTGAAGTGTTCATGATGTTTAAAATATGCATGTATGATTTTTAGTGATTATACAAAACCTATAATATGTACATGGTCTTCTTGTATAGCCCCCTTTTAAATTCTTCATGTATTGAATTCATGCATATAGAATAATATGATGTCATGACATAATTGGTGGATCATGATGAAAAGGATGACATGATCAGAAGCATACATCAATAAGTAAGGTCCTTGGGGAGCTCATAATGAAGAAGACAAAGAAATGATGCCATCAACAAACCTAAAATTACCTAAATAGAGGTTTGAGCCAATCGACTGGATATCAACAGATTGACTAAAAACCGTAACAAGGGCATTTAGGGTGTTCAAGACATCTGATCTATTTGGTATTTGATGACAACACTATATGTATCAAGTAGTTGTGCCAGTTGCCATATACTATTTTATCAAATGTGGAAATTGACATAGTATAAAACATACCCACAATATGTTGATTGTACGATGCACATGAATACTTCGATAGACTATGTGTGTGTGCACCCAAGAATGGTGCACTATTAATCTCGGGAAATGTGTGATACATAACTATGTGGGCCTTCCAAATCAGGGTGTATATCTTAATATCTTAGCCTTTCAGATTAATGTTACTAGGTGATCTTAATAGTATTAAGTGTTGACTTGAGAGTTATACATTGTCCATATTTTAATAATGACTCAACCATTCCATTCATATGTATGTTTGTTTAATATTGGTTTTAGGATTTAGGTACATGAAAAGGATGAAATTACACAAGCCTTAGCTTGTCTAAGTTCAAGTCAAAAGAAATGCAAATGTGCAATTTGGGAAATTACTCCAAACCATCTTAGAATATTGTTTAAATCATTTATATTGATGATATGATTTGTAACTAAGATGAGAAAAAATCAAAGACACTTAATTCTAACATTGGATCACTCAAAATCATTTTGGAATATTTGTCACATCAACTTTGTCAGTCGAGTTTGGATCTCAACCGATCAATGATGGATTTTCTGAAATGATTGCACCAGACGAGTTACACACTTATTGAACTCAACCAAATGAATCACTGACCAATGTTGATTTTGATTGATTGGTCGAGTTTCCTCTGGACAAACTTGATCGATAGTTTGAAAATTGGCTTTATCTATTAGTGGATCACTCGAGTTACCTTTATTGAAACTTGACCGAATGTACTATAAGGAAAACATAGAAAAAGTGATTCCAACCATTGGAGAGTGGGTAAAAATGAGAATAGATCAATTGCAAGTTTTAAAATGGCTATTTTTCATTCTTATGTGATACCACACTCAAAGGAACATCCCCATTTATAAATAGGACCTCTTGGAGTTCATTCCAAGGTTTCTCATTCATGCTATTCTTGGTCCTTGCTATAGTTAAGTGTGTGACAACCCTTTGATCCCCTTTATCTTTCTCATTTACAAAGCATGTTGTGATTATGAGTGAGTTAGGCATGTTGTAACAGAGCTATCTCCATGTTATCTTGTAAATCTCTCCATCCTTCCATCTTATCAGTCCACTTTCACAAAGAGAAAAGCTTGAAGTGATCTTCACCGCATGAAGGAGGAGTTGCTGTACTTCTTCATGGTTGAAGAAGGTGTGAATATCTTCTACATGTGAAGGAGAAGGACAAGGAGGAAGATTCAAGAAGAGTGGGTAATCCATGTGAGGCCAAAGACTGGATGCAAGTGTGGGTAAGTCCTTGGTGAAGGGTCAAGATATCTTGATCAAATGGGTATGTCCTTGTGTAGGTGAAAGACTCTTTTCTTGAATAGGTTTGTCCCAGTGTATGATGGTCTTCTTGTATCTCTTATAATGGAATATAAGTATACATGGCTTGCAAAGTCCTAGTGGTTGACCTCTCTAGGTAGTGGATTGACGGTTTCCTAGTTTGGAGATTGGAACCACTCTAACCACCTTATCCAACTGTTTTTTTCAATCTCTTTCATTCTTATATGCTTTTTTATATAAAACTTCAAATTGAGTTTTCACATTTGGTTTCAATTAATATAATTTCAAGGTCTAACAATTCTTGTGAGAGTTTTGAAGCTCTATTTACCCCATTTATAGCCCTAGATCCAACAAGTGGTATTATAGCAAGGATCTTCTCCAGCAAATCTCCTACTAGATGAGAAGATGGGTGAGAACCTACTTGGTTCCCTCAACCTAGAGGGAGGCTTCTCCATGTACCCCTTGGTCTTCAATGACACCAACTTCCTCTAATGGAAGCGGCTGATGCAATTTTACATTTAAGGGATGAACTTTGATATGTGGAAGGTGATGATTATACCCTACAAGGAGCCAACTGGAGCTGTATAAACTTGGGATGAAGCAACCCTATATAATTCCCAACTCAATGCCAAAGTAATTAGCATCCTCTATGCAGCCCTCACTCCATCCGAGTTCAACCACATCTTCTCATGGGATACAACCTATGAGATATGAGACAAATTGTGCATCACTATGTAGGAAAAAAGCAAGTGAAGGAGGCAAATATCTACATGTTGAATAGCCTTCTTGAGAACTTCAATATAATGAAGAAAGAAGGAGTTTTCGAGATGTACTCAAGGCTCAACATCATCGTTAATGGCGTAGATGCATTGGGAAACACTTTGGGTAAAAGAGAAATGCACTCAAATATCTTGAGGTCTCTTCCAAAGAGATGGGAGTCAAAGGTGACTTCCATCAAAGAAGTAAGAAGTCTTGGTAACATTTCAACTGAGGAGCTTATTGAAAATCTACAAGCTCATGAGCCAAGACTTGACAAGCAAGAAGAGGAAGTAAATCAAGAAGAAAAAGAATCAAGAAAGATCAAATATAGTGCCTTCAAAGATCAAGCGGAAGCCCTCATCCTTCAACAAAAACTTGCTTTCCATACCTCTCCCTCCTCCTCTAGTGAAGATGATGGCCCTAGTGAGCATGGAGCCAACTTCTCCAAGGGAAAGCACTTCAAATGAAAGCAATCTTATTCATCTACTCCAACGTGCTACAAGTGTGGTAAAAAAGGACACTACAAGAGTGAATGTCCTAAGGCTAGAAAGTCACACCACAACAACAACTTCAAGAAGGAGGAAGGGTACAAGAAAGATAGCAGATACAAGAGGAAGGATAAGAAGGAGAGGAGACACAATGACTCATCTCATGCAGCTTGGGAAGGATCATCCTCTAGTGGCTCAGACTCAGATGAAGATGGAGAGTGCGACCTTGCACTCAAGGCCTCTACAAGTGAAGATATTGGTGAGGTAAGTTTGCATGAGTTACCTAAAGAAAATCTCATTGACATGCTTGTTACTACATGTTGTTCTTATTCCAAATGTAAATCTAAAAAGAAGAGGTTAGGTAAAATCATTGATGACTTGTATGCTAAACTTGATATTCTTAAGCAAAATGAGAAAAATCATCTTGAGAGCATTGATTCCTTGCAAGGACAATTTCATGATCTTGAGATCCAATACAATGGAGTCGAAGTAGAGAATGGTGTCCATCTAAGAATATTGAACTCTTAAGGAAGACAACCAAAAGTACCTAAATGAGATTGAGTTACTTCAAACTAAAAATGTTGAACTTAAGATCATTAATGATGCTCGTATAGATGATAGGGATGTTTATCTTAAAGAAATTCAATTGCTTAAATATGAAAATGCTAGGTTACTTGGTCAAGTTAATGATTTATCTTCTAGACCTATTTTTCCTAGTAATGATGTTGCTTCCATTTCTCTTGAAAAGGAATATTATTTGACTAAAGCCCTCTGTTTAGAGGCTGACCTTGTTCATGATAGACATATTTTTACTAATTTTACTTCTATTATAATATTTCTTACTGATGAAAATCAGAGACTTAGAGTCTCTCTGCAGAAATTCCACAAAGGGAAAAACTCCCTAAATGAGATCCTTGATCATTCTACCAAACAAAGTGGCTAGTGGTTTGGGATTTGTAGGGGGGCACCTAAGGGCAAGAGTAAGGCCAAAGGCAAGAAAAAGAGTATGGAAACTCTTCATTTCATTGGAGATTCATCTAGCTCTAAGAAACCTATGATTTTCTCTCTTGAATATTGGATAATTTATTCATGGGACTAGGAAATCCCTAGAACTTAGCACAATGTTCTCATACATTAATTGTTTATAGAAAGGAAACAAATCCGAAATCGCCCTAAGGCCTAAGCTCATTCCCTATTGTCTATCTTATCTGACTAACCTAGGGTCGTGTAGACTAACTGGTATCCACTAGGTGATGAGGTGTACAACAGTACCACGGGTGCTGCGAGCAAGCTGAAACATCTAGGTCTAGCCACAAGCGGCTGCCTGGCCACAATAATGACTTAGCTAGAGGCCACTAAGAAAGATCGGATCTGAGGGAATCCGAGCGAGGTTCAGGTGCCTTCCTTCTAGGTGCGTGCCATCTTACCCTCTCCCATTATGATCCTGGTCTGGGTGACTGAGCATTGTTGCACACCATCTTCCCCATTGTCATGTTGATCTTGGTTTGAGTGAATGAGCAGTGTTGCACGACCAAGCACGTGCCCCCCTACTACACCCGATTTGTCCCTCTTTGAACTTACCAATCCTATAGAATCCCACATGAATGGTTGTCCTTCCATTCCAGGTGAGAAAATAAGACATTATGTATGGATTTCCTGATCATCGCCGCTATCGTGGCACTAGATTGTCCATGTTCTCCATGTCTTCTGTTATTCCTCTCTTTCCACACAAAGTAGGTAGCAACTGCCAACACCAAGAGGTAAAGATCTCATACTCGTTCATCATCCCATGGTTTGATGTCATCTTGGTGTGTCCACGGGTTCAAGTCCACTGCATTTGGTTGGCTCCTTGTCAGTGTCTCTCATATGGCTGATGCATACAAGCACTGAAAGAACAAGTGCTCCATTTCTTCGCTGGTGCTGCACAGTGGACAAGTCGTCACATAATCTGTGGCCCATCTCACCACCCTTTCAGCCGTGAGGAGGCCCCTATTGCATGCTTTGTGCACGGTCGTTGCCCATCGGGGTATTCAGTGAGAGTGCCACAATGCAAATGCAAAAGAACACATCGGCTAGCACGGGCGGATAGCTTCCCTAAAATCTGGGAACTCATCTTTGTGGCAGTGGACTCCTCGTTCATTCAGCCTATACATGGATTGACATTCCCTATATTCCTCCACCATCCTTTTCCACGTGCACGAGAACCCTTGCCTCATGGCATGTTGCACGTTTAGAGAACTCCCATAACTTCTTCTCATCCATCTCATCCATACCGATTCAGTGTTGATGAAGAATGTATCCACCTTCTTTCTTGTTGCCTATTTAGTCAAATCTTGGAAGCGTTTCAGACCTAGGCCCCCTTCTGTTATCGGATATGCCATCTTTTCCCATGATAGGGTATGGGCTTTTCCTCCCCATAGAAAGTGGCTAGTAATTGTCTACAAGTGTTCCATAACTGTACTAGGTATGTATCCTTACATCACCCAAAATGTGATGAGTCCCATGATGTTTGATTGGGTGAGCATCAATCAACCTGCAAAATATGTCCTATTGATTAGCCACTTACCAATCACCGCCATGATTCTGTCCATGCACGCTCCATAGTTCCTAGCGTATCCGTTCCAGCCGTGAGTGGGAAACCCAAATATGTGCAAGGTAAGTCATGGATGGGCATACCAATCATGCTAGATAGCAGCCCATCCATCTGTCTTGCCGCCTTTGTGAGGAACACCATTTATTTAGTCGGATTTACTTATAGCCAGGTGATGGAGGTGAACCTATCAAGCCCTTCTCTTGATGTGTGCATGTTATTAACTTTGCTGTCAAGGAACATAAGGACATCGTCTGCAAACGTTAAGTGGGAAAGCATAGGTGTGCCTCTCACTTTGAAAGATTTCAATCTACCACTCCACTCCATGTCGTCAAGAATTAACGTTAGATGTTCCATCACAAGGGTGAATAACATCAGTGAGAGCGGATCACCCTGCCTTAATCCCCAGTTGCTCGCAAACAATCTGCTAGGTTGGCCATTGACTAACATCGAGAAAGATGCAGATTGTATACCTTCCTTTATCCACCAAATCCACATGGGTGGGAAGCCATAGTCCTTCATCAATGTCCAAAGACTCATCCATGATACATGATCATACACCTTTGATATGTCAAGTTTAATACACACCTTTGGCTTGTCTCACTTCAACCCAAAACCATGCAGAAATTCTCCCGCTTGTTGTGCACAATCGACTATGTTTCTGCCTGGAGTAAAAGCCCTTGATTCTGTGACACAAGCGTGGGAAGCACCTCCTTGAGTCTCGCTACTAAGAGTTTAGCCCAAATCTTGTATAACACCCCACAACAGGCAATGGGACAGAAATCTCTCATGGTTTATACAGTTGTTGTTTTTGGAATGAGTGCAAGAATAGCATGGTTGCACTCCCGCAACATGCTCCCTCCCTCCGCTAGCCACAAGATTGCTTTGTAGACATCATTGCAAATAACCGACCAAGCATCCTTATACCATCTAGCGTTAAACCCGTCTAAGCCCGGGGACTTGTCCAGCCCTATGGACCATAACGCCTCCTTCACCTCCAGTGGTGATATTTTACACAAAGTTACATCTTCTGTGGTTGAGTCAGCACTCGCCTGGGTGTAATAGTTCTCTCATGATGTGCCCGCTGTTGTCCGTTGTATAACTCCTTGAAGAACTGCACACCCTTCGTGCACAATGTATCATGCACACTCACCCTCTGGCCATCCTCTGAGATGAGCTCATGAATGGTGTCACAGATCATCTTCCTCTTTACTGCACCTTGGTAAAAGGAAGTGTTACGTTCATCATCAGTGATCTATTTGGTGTGACTTCTCTGGTAGAAATAGCATTCCTCCGCCTTGACCGATGCCTCCAACCGAACATGCAAGCCTCGTTCTTCCTAAATGAGCTGTTGGTTCATCGATTGTTCTTGTAGTCTCCTACTGAAATTGACAAACTCATGGAGAGCATCTCTTTTGAGTTTAACCACATTACATTTCTCTGTAGCCCACTTCTTGATGCACATCTTTGTATGTTGAAGCTTCTTTGCCATGCAAAACATGGGATTGCCCTCAACCTGCAAATCCCATCCTTCCTTGAGGACTGCATCATACCCATCCCACTCCAGCCAGTAATTAAGTGAGTGAAATGGTTTCTTTTTGTGTCTAGTCGATGATCTGAGCAAGATGGTAATTAACACCGCATGATCACTAATCGCCGCTGAGAATTCCAAGGCGACTGCCATGTCATTGAACAGATGTGTGAACGGGTCATTGACAAGCACTCGATCAAGTTTATATGCAATCTTTCTATCCTCATCTTGGAGATTGGTCCATGTGATGTCCCCTCCTTGCATAGGAAGTTCCTTTAGGTTAGAGGTAGCCAGTGCATTGTTGAAGTCCGGGATCACTATAAGGCCTCATTCACGTCCCCCTTTCTTTTCCCATGCGAAACGCGTGCAATTGAAGTCCCCCATCAAGATCCATGGCCCGCTTACCAAGTTGGACAGGTCGTTGAGATTGGACCATAGTTCTCTACGTTCCCTTGTCGTTGTGTGTCCATACACTGCATTGATATATACATTGGCTCACCCTTTTTAATATTCTACTTATTGTCCTTACAAGCCTAAGGGGGGCAACCTAAAGATGAAATGGGTCCCCAAGATAACTCTGAATCCCAAAGTTTGAGTGGGGAACTAAAAGTCTCCCTTCTTGCAGGCAAAAGGAAAATGGATTGTTGATAATGGATGCACAAAACACATGACAGATGATATAATCCATTTCAACAATTTCATAGAGAAGAAAGTAGGTTAAGTTACTTTCAAGGACAACAAGAAAAGTAAAGTAAAAGGTGAGGGTGATGTAGGAGAATCCTTATGTGTCAAAAATGTTCTCTTTGTGGATGCCCTACATCACAATTTAATAAGTGTCAGTCAATTATGTGATAATGGTTGCCTTGTTCTATTTACTTCTTTTGCATGCTTGCTTCTAGATTCCGTCACCTACAATGGGACATATATAAAGGAACTAGAAATGGTAATCTGTATGTATTTGTGCTTGAATCTATTAAGCCTATTGTTGGTAGATGCCTAGTATTCAATTTGAATGATACTTCACTTTGGAATCGTCGGATTGGTCATGTAAATATGCATCAATTAAAGGAGTTGACAAAAAAGGACTTGGTCAAGGGACTTCCCAAACTGGATTTTGAAAAGGATGGGAATGCCAACCTTATACCCTAGGAAAGAAAACCAAGTCCTCATTCAAATCCAAAGGATTCTTTAGCACCAAGAGAGCTCTTGAATTTCTCCATATTGATCTATTTGGACCTATGAGAACTCAATTGCTTTGTGGTTCCAAGTATTGTCTTATTATTGTCTATGATTTCTTTCAATATACTTAGACTTTCTTTCTCATTTCTAAGAGTGATAAGCTTGATGTTTTTTCTAGTTTTTGCAAATGAATTGAAAATGAAGCTTCTTGTCGAACTGTTTCCATCCATAGTAATCATGGGGGAGAATTTGAAAATGATCTTTTTGAACGCTTTTGTGAAGAATCTGGCTATGCACATAACTTCTCTTCACCTCAAACACCTCAACAAAATGGGGTTGTAGAGAGGAATAACAAGTCACTATAGGAAATGGCTAGGACCATGGTTTTAGAGTATGACACCCCAAAGAAGTTTTGGGCCGAAGCCGTTAGTACTCATGTTTTGTGCAAAATTGGGTTTTCACACATCCTTGTTTTAAGAAAACCCTCCTATGAGCTATGGCGTGGTAGGAAGCCTTTTGTCGAGTATTTTCACATTTTTGGGTGTCTTTGTTTCGTTTTGAAAATGAAATATTCTCTTGATAAGTTTGGTCCAAAACCGTACAAGGATTTCTTTCTTGGCTATAGTACAACTAGCAAGGCTTATAGAGTGTTTAGTGTTGATCTATGTAAAGTTGAAGAATCTATTAATTTTATTGAGACTCACCCCTCTATTCCCAAGGAAATTTCTAATGATGATGTTGTAGAAGAGGTAATTTCTATCTTGAAAGAACTCAACATCACCTAAAAGGGAAAATGGTTGGCCACTCAAGAAGAAGAGACAGATGAAGAAAAGGAGGATCCAACTCCCCACTTTGCAAAGAATCATCATAAAAAGCCAATCATAGGTGATCCCTTTTAACGAGTGAAAGCGTGGGCTGCCTAAAATAAGGAACAAGCAAACAACACTTTTGTCTCACAAGTCCAACCAAAGAACGTCAAAGAAGTTCTTGGAGATGATGAATGGATCCTAGACATGCAAGTAGAACTAGAGCAATTTGAGAAGAACAAAGTGTGTACTCTAGTGCCAAGACCATGTGATAGAAAGATCATTGTCACCAAGTCAATCGACTACAACAAGCTAGATGAAAGCAACAAGGTGGTAAGAAACAAAGCAAGGTTAGTGGCTGAAGGCTATAATCAGTAGGAAGGTATATATTTTGATGAAACATATGGACCTATAGCTAGACTTGAGTCCATTCATATGTTTCTTGCTTTTGCTAGTTATAATAACTTTCTTTGGTATCAAATGAATGTTAAAAGTGTGTTTTTGAATAGTACAATTGAGGAGGAAGTGTATGTTGCACAACCTCTAGGCTTTGACATGATAGCTTACACAACCATGTTTATCTATTGCAATAACTCTCTATGGACTCAAACAAGCACCTCGAGCTTTGTATGAAAATTAAAGAACTTTTTGTTAGATCATGGGTATATCATGAGCAAAGTAGATTCTACCTTATTTCTCAAACACACTTATGAAAATTTTCTTATCATTCAAATTTATTTTGATGATATCATTTTTAGTGGAACTAATATTGATCTTTGCATGGAGTTCAGTGATCTTATGCATAGTGTGTTTGAGAGGATCATGATGGGGGAGCTTACATTCTTCCTCAGCTTTCAAATCAAGCAAACTGGGAACTTCATGGACCAAGGCATAAACACAAGTGTGCAACTTAAGAACTTTGGGATGGAGAACACCAAACTGATGGACACCCCCATGTCAAACACTGCCAAACTTGATAAAGATGAATAAGGTGAGAAAGTGGATGAGAAGTTCTATAGAGGTATGATTGGAAGTTTACTTTACTTCACTTCCTCTAGACCTCGTATAATGTGTAGTGTTGTCTTGTGTCTTTCTTTCAATCAAATTCTAAGAAATCACATCTTATAGTTGTTAAGAGGATTTTAAGGTACTTAGCCAAAACCCCAAATTTTGGACTATAGTACCTCAAGTTAAGGGACTTTACTGTTACTTTTTATAGTGATGTTGATTATGAAAGATGTTTGATTGATAGAAAATGCACAAGTAGAACTTGCTTCCTCGTAGGACCATGCTTGGTGTCTTGGTTTTCCAAGAAATAGAGCATAGTGGCTCTATCAACTACTGAGGATGAATACATTGCATCTGGAAGTTGTTGTGTCCAGGGTCTATGGATGAAGCAAATGCTCCAATATTCTAACATTAATTTTGATGCTTCTCCCATCTTTTTTGATAATACTAGTGCAATCAATTTATCGTACAATCCAATATTGCATAGTAGAGCTAAGCATATAGAGGTTCATCATCATTTTCTTTGTGATCACATTGCCAAAAAGGATATTTATATCACGCATATGGACACAAAAAATCTGTTGGTAGACATTTTTACTAAACCTCTAGCTAGAGAGAATTCAATTTTATTAGATCTAAACTTCTCATAAATTCTTTGGATGAATCAAATATGCCTTCTAGTTAGTTGTTGTCTATCCTATATGCCTTTCTCATATCTTGACCACCCTTTCTTGCTAAAGTGCTAAAATTTTCATGTTCTTTTGCCTTGTCATTCGCTTGTTTTGCGTATTTTTTGCAAATCCTATTTTTATCACTAAATAATACCCAATGATGAGTGATATGTGCCTAAGTATGTTTACAATGAAAAATGGACCAGAAAAACAAATTTAATTAGCACTCAAATGGATAGAATCTAAGATTTCTAATGATGGATCAGGTTGACCATCAGTCGAGTTGCCAACTTGACCGATCCGTGGATGAGGGATTTTGTGAAAAGCCACTCAATCGAGTTTCCATCTCATAGAATTCAATCGATGGCCAGGCTGTAGCAAATCTTAAGTAGGTTTTAGACAACTTTTCTCCTCTCAACTAGAGAAAAATTGATTGATTCCTCCTCCAGCTCTCTCAAGCTCTCAACCCTAGCCTCAACCCTCCCTTTCCTATCCCTATCCAGCCCTTGTTTTACCTTTCTAGATCCCTTGCATATCAACCCTAGGTGGTTGGATGACCCTTGGTGGTGCTTCCCTCATTTTTGACATCTCAATCTTCTTCTTCCTACCTCCATGGCTTCAAATAGGAGAAAGGGATTCGCCCCCCCCTACAGTGAGTTCTATGCCATTTTTTTAATGGAATTATGAGCTAGCTTCCCTAAGTGTCGAATGCAAATACAATTAAAACTTCATCACAAGCACTAAGGTAGTTCATGAGTTCTATGCCAATTTTTTAATGGAATTATGACACTCTTTTAACCCCTAATACTCAAGTAATACTTACTTCCATGATTGTCGGTAAGAAGTTCAAAATCTCAGAGGATACATTGAATATGTTTTTCTATGGTACTGAGGTGACCGATACATGGAGGAAAGACTATCCTGAGTACTTTGACCTCCTAGACCATGAGGACTTCTATAAGAAATATGATATCACTCTCCATGACATACATAAATTCTTGAAGAAGCCTCCATTTCCCTATAGGAAGAAGTCCACCCTACCTTCATCTTCCTTGGACCTTAAAACCCACATTCTCACTCTGGTAGTCAACTACAATATTCATCCCAAAAAGAATCAAATTGAAATTGTAAAGAATATTTTAGTGATTATGTTTTTCCTTCTTAAGAACATCGGAGTCAAGTGGTCTAGATACATTCTTCACCATATGACCTCCTTCGACTCCAGGAAGGACACTCGAGGTACCCACCCTACCTATCCAACCCTGATTTGTGGTCTCTTCCAATCTGCCACTGTGAAGTCTCTTTTTCATGATCTTCATTACAAACCTTTTAGAAAAAGAGTGTGTATCAGTGAGACCACAATCAAGAAAAACATTCCTCCTTCTTCTACCACACCTGGAGCCTCTACCTCCACCCAGGCACCTCCACCTCCACCACCATCTCGACCTACTTGCGCCTCATTCAATGTATCCAATGAAGCCCTCATGGGTTACATGGTGCATCAGCAGGCGTACAACCTTTAGGTTTAGGAGCATATGCATCAGGATCTCTGTGCTATAATGTCTTGTATGAACCTATCTTGTACCCATCCTTACCCTGCCTACCAGCCCTACCCAGGTGGTGATTAAGCATCCTATGCATATAATCACTTCCACCTGCTGCTTCCATTATTGCACCCTCTATTGTTGGTGGATCTACCCCTGAAGTGCTACCTCTCCCTGGTGGTCCTATTGCTACCTTGCTTGCAGGACTTGTCACCTCTTCTCCCACTTTCCATCAAGCCCAAGAGTTGCATGACCTTGGTTTCTCTTGGTCTGAGCAGAATGCCATGTGGCCCAGTCATGGTTTCGGTCCTTTTGCTGATGAGGAGCCTGACCAGGTTGATAAGGAAGTTGTTGTTGTTGATGAGGAGGCATATGATGATGATTGTGAGGATGGTTCATATGGCTCTAATGATGACTTTTTTGGTGGCTCTGGTGATGAAGGTGATGTTAGATGCACCTTCAGATTAAGATGATGACTATGAGCATGAAGCTGATGATGATGCAGTGGACATAGATGCCACATATGTTTAGATGTTTTAGTTCTTAGTCCTTAGATGTTGATCATATATATCTTTCTATGCTATTTTGTACTTAAAACATTTAGGTACATCTGAGATGTAATATTTCTATAATCATGTTATTTTCATCCTTTTGGATCATAGTTTCCTTGAGAATATGCTTTCAGTGTTATAATCTTAATCATATGTACCCTTATTCTCTGGTTGACTATATCTCATGAGTTGGTGGTATGTTACCCATATTTTGATTATGACACATGTTGCTTGTTTCTCTCTTGTCTCCGTTTGTTGTGTGTTATGTGTTTGTATGTTTTATCTTATGGTTCGATGTTTTGGTAATTCTAGGAGAAGACCCATTTTTGTGTGGGGGGAGAGAAGTTCAATGTTTTGAAGCTCAACCATATTTCTCTTATTGCCTATATGATCCTTTTCTTGTCTAAGAATATGTTGTATAAAGTGACTTGCTAAAGGACCATGTAGTCTACATGTTATATTGCTTTGAGTAGAAATACTAACTATGCAGGTAAGAGTGAGCATAGATTGAGGGGGAGCAATTCACATTATTCAAATTATGAATCCCCTCACAATCCACAAGGCTAAGGTATAACTTCACATATCCTTTTCAATATGTTGAGGAATGGTTTTTCATTGTTAAAAAGGGGGAGAATGTTGACTTGAGAGTTGTACATTGTCCATATTTTGATAATGACTCAACCATTCCATTCATATGTATCTAATATATTTGTTTAAGATTGATTTCAGGCATTAGATACATGAAAAGGATCAAATTACACAAGCCCTAGCCTGTCCAAGTTCAAGTCAAAAGCAATGCAAATGTGCAATTTGGGAAATCACTCAAAACCAAATTAGAATATTGTCGTAATTATTTATATTGATGATATAACTTGTAACTAAGATGATAAAAAATTACAGACACTTAATTCCAATGTTTGATCACTCAAAAATCATTTTGGAAAATTTGTCATAGGAACTTTGTTGGTCGAGTTTGGATCTCGACCGATCCATGATGTATTTTCTAAAAAGATTGCATTAGTTGAGTTGCACACTCACAAAACTCGATCGACCTAGTCACTGACCAAAGTTGATTTTGATTGATCGATCAAGTTTCCCCAGGACAAACTCAACCGATAGTTTGAAAATTAGATTTTTCAGTTAGATGATCGGCCGAGTTACCTTTATTAAAAATCGACCAAATGTATTGTACAAAAATGTAGAAAAGTGATTCCAACTTTTGGAGAGTTGTTTAGAAATGAAAATAGACCCATTACAAGTTGTAAAATGGCTATTTTTCATTCTTACGTGATCCCACACTCAAAGGAACACCCCCATCTGCAAATAGGATCTCTTGGAGTTCATTACAAGGTTTATCATTCATGCTATTCTTGGTCCTTGCTATAGTTGAGTGTGATACAACCCTTTAAGCCCCTTTCTCTCCCTCATTTACAAAGCATTTCATGATTATGAGTGAGTTAGGCATGTTGTAATAGAGATATCTCCATGTTATCTAGTAATGCTCTCCATCCTTCCACATTCCTAGTCCCCTTTCTCAAAGAGAAAAGGTTGAAGTGATCTTCTCCAAGTGAAGGAGGCTTCTTCAAGGTTGAAGATGGTGTGACGATCTTCTCCAAGTGAAGGAGAAGGACAAGGCGGAAGATTCAAGAAGAGTGGGTAATCCCTGTGAGGCCAAAGACTTGATGCAAGTGTGGGTAAGTCCTTGGTGAAGGCTGAAGACATCTTGATCAAGTGAGTAAGTCCTTGTGTGGGTGAAAGACTCTTGTCTTGAATAGGTAAATCCTTGGGTGTATGGTAGTCTTCATGTATCCCTTATAATGGAATATAAGTATACATGGGTTGCAAAGTCCTAGAGGCTGACCTCTCTAGGTAGTGGATTGAAGGTATCCTAGTTTGGAGATTGGAACAACTCTAACTACCTTGTCCAAGTGTTTGTTTCAATCTTCTCATCCTTTCCATGCTTGTTTAGATAGAACTTCAAATTGAGTTTTCACATTTGGTTTCAATAGATATATTTTGAAGGACTAACTATTCTTGTGAGAATTTTGAAGCTCTATTCAGCCCCCTATAGATTCCTAGATCCAACATTAAGCACGTAGAGGCATAAATATGACATATTCTTCATGAGATAAATTATCGACAAGGATTTGTGCAACTATATAAAAGTTGCATAGGAGGAAATTGTTAAATATTATGTACCTAAATAGTTAGGTTATGGGTGATCACCTAGAGATGATATTGATTATATGCCCTGAAAGCCTTCATGTGAGATTGTAAAAGGGATATTTGTATTTAATTTGTTTATTACTAAAAAATCAATTCTAGCTATGTTTGTTTCAATATTGGGACAATGAATCAATCTAATAATGTCCTCATAAACTTTTAGTTCATGGAATATGGTTTGGTTTGGGGACATGAACATGAGATTATGTGTATACTTAGAGTATTCGTCCCTATTCTTTTATTAACGTGGATATTGTATGACAAAAATAATACATAATGCTTGCATCTATGGTGTTTGATGACTAATATTGGATACCAACTTAGATAAATGGGCACTTGTTAGAGAACAAGTTGTACTAGACAGACCCACCTTGAGAATGACACTTGAAATTCATGTAATGACACGTCAGATTTATATCTCAATGTGAAAGTGGTGATTGTGATCCTTGGACCTGAAGTGACTATAATAATTACATGTTATTCTATGTTCTTTGACTATTATTCCCACATGCTCTATATAAGAGTTGCCAAAAAGGTAGTGATTGGGTGCACTAGGACACATTAGGATGATTGTGGTATTTTAGATGGAATATGTCCCCCCTTTAGAGTGATATCCCTGACCACTTGCTAAGTGAGACTATGAAATGTATGGCAATGCTCAAGTGAGTTAGTATATGATATAGAGATAATAATATCTTGAATTTTCTTCTCTAGTTCAAGGAACATAGATTGGATGGTAAGACGATGACAATTTCTTGCTCAACTTATATATGGATATATATTACAATGGAATTATGCGGTCATGGCAACATTGATCACTTTATAGGTTAAAGTTGTTCTCCAACTTACTCCTATTATGTGGGTGGTAATTATGTGTGACTAGACACCAATATATGTGTCTGAGGTCATGTACCTCACTACCTACATAACTAGGAACCTACCATGTCACACACATAAGAATGCATAAGGGAGTTGAAGCTCACAATAAAACATATGATTAGAATGGTTCTAAATCATAAACATGTTGAATTCTTACCCTTTTAGGCAACTACAATGTCCTTTCTACCAACTTGAATTGTTGGGTCAATGGAAATATTGATTATCATTTGGTTGACTAGATTTTACTCTAGACAAACTCAGTCACCCGATTGGGAATCTCAATAGTCCGATTGGAATTGAACAAGGAAGGTTTCAATTTGGAAACCAGGTCAAATTTGGATATGGAATGATCCAGTCAGCCAATTGGGAAACCCAGTCGATTGATTGGAAGTCAAGGTCTAGATATGGACTGACCCAATTGGTTGATTGGAATTTCAGTCTGAGTTTTTAGCATTGAACTAAATTTTAGATTGTGATTAGGAAATGAATTGAAAATAGGGTTTTTTGATCATATAACTATCCTATATAAATGACACACGTCACACATGAGACACAACTTGCGAGACAAGTTGCCCACCATATTTCTCTCTAGAAGAGAGGGAAGTTACCCTAAGTACTACTAGCCAAGATAGGAGAAGAAAGGGAGTTTTGGGATGACTAGAACGTCAAAAACTCATATTCTACTTCAAATTAGTGGCCACGGAGATGCACCATGGTTTACCTTATCCACATAGACAAAGTCGAGGTCGAGGCACACATATAGATGCTTGAAGAAGTTGTTCCACAAGATGACAACAATGTGCAACAAAGAAGATGACCATGCATTAGGTTGGTAGCCAAGCTAGATTTCTTTATATAAATTCTAAATTTCTTGGTGTCTAATTTAGATCTAGATCCAAAAACTGAATTTATTCTTCAACAAAAATATGTATGGTTGTTGGAAAATTGGTGCACACAATGGTATGATCTTTATCCTTTCTATGTGTTTTGTTCATCAACATTTTCTAGATACAACAGATCTAACTAATGGGGTGAAATGACAAGCAAAATTTTGTTATTCCACTGTTCCCCCTTACCAAAAACCCTACAACGGTATCTAAGCCAATGCCATACACAATGAATGCTGATTTGGGTTTTGAACTGCAAATGGTTTACAAAGTTGTATCCACATTAAATCACCTAATATCATATATGGTATATATATGTTACATGAAACAATGCAATGACTTAAAAATTGTTTCCAATTGTATATGTAGATATGGAAATTAGTTCTTTGTAGTGATATTTGAAATGTGTAATATCACTTAGATTTGATCAAAAGTTGTGTAACATGTATATGTCTTGCATGCCATGCCTCTCTCTATACTTGCTCCATGTCCTAAAATAAAATTTTCTTGTATTTCTTAAATGATAAGGAGAAAAACAATGGGGTCTAAATAAAATTCCATTTTGGAGTTACTAACAATTTTCTTGTGTAGCTGGAGACCCAATATTTTTTTAGTCCTTGTTTAAGAAAATTTAGAAAAAAATTCAACAAAGATGTGAATAAGGAAAATCTGGTCGACAAAATATAAATCAAAGACACAATCTTAATATACCTCTCAACAATAAATTTTTATTACCACATGATGTATTCTATATTGTAGATTGTTTGATTGGAATGGGTACACTAATGATATGTATCATCTGAAAAATAAACATATTCGTACTGTAGAAGATTTGTTACATGACCAACTCAGATTCGATCTTGTTTGTTTGGAAAATGTATCTTGTGGAATTATATATGGATCCTCCTGACACTTATTGATAATGACTCCCTAGAGTTTGGTAACTTTAGCTTCATTAATAACCACTTATGATTTTTTTGTCCTAGATCCCCTATCTAAAGTTTTGGATCAAGCTAATCCATTGACACAAAACATTTGTGAAAGAAAATTGAGTTATTTGGGTTTTGGAGGATTGACATGACAAATTATCAATTTTTTGGATATGAGATATCCATCCTAGTCACTATGAACGTATTTTTTTAATTAACATGTCTGAAGGAATCAATGTTGGGTTTATTGGATCTTTAAACATTCATGTCAAAATTGAATCTTGAGGATCCACAAATATCCCATATTATGAAATATCTAAAAGTTCAAAAGTGGTTGACGTGCTTTGATTTATTTATCACCAAGTATAGATGATCATTGTATAATAGCATCAAGAATTTCCTTGGCCTTGAATTAGGGTATTCAATGAGAACAAGTTGTTCCGGCTTGATGTCGTCAACAATTACTTACTATTTCATGGGAACATATCCATTTTTGAAGCATTTTTTATCTCCTATATTTTCTATAGGGACCTCCCTCATTCCTTTTATCGAGCATAATGATGCAAATTGGACTTTAATGAGCTCTAATATGCAACATCAATCAATTCCACTTTCTCGATTCTAGAAGTGCATTATAGGAACTTGGATGGAAGGTCAAACAATCTTAGGTTTGAGAGTTTGCAATATATAAGAGCACAATGGAGAGCTAATTTATACTGGTACTCACAAGATATATGCGATTATAATAGGATGATCAATGACATCACCGGTGGACCATGGTGGAGAGGAGGAGATGATTAGAATACCATGTCAAGATGATGGTACTTGGAGGGTTTGTGATCAAGATGAAGTGATGAATCAATCAACAAATCAAGAACTACCCAAAATAGGGACTACTAGTCGGCTGAGAAAGATGGTTATTTGGAGTCTTTTAATGTTGAACCAATAGAAACACGTGACTCTTGTTTATTGGAAAAATGGAAACAACATATTTCATTAGAAATAATGAGAGAATTAGTGGCTTGTTAGGACCCATAGATACTGATGTGTGTTGACCTTTTTGCACAAGTTTAGAGGTGGATGTTAGTACTTCATCACATTTATTATGACTTTAGTAAATTTGGCTATGTGTATCTAATGAAACACAAGTCAACATACTTTGAGAAGTTCAAGGAATTCATGAATGAAGTATAAAACCAACTTGGTAAGAATATTTAAGCACTAAATATGATTGTGGTGGAGAATATCTTAGCCAAGATTTGGAGTCCCTTTTGAGAGATAGAGGTATTGTATTACAGTTGACATGGGGACATTCTCTTAAAACCATTGCACTTACACTTAACCGAATACCTTCCAAATCCATTGATAAGACACCTTGTGATATATGAAATTAGAAATGTTCCAATATGTCTTTTTTGAAAGTTTAGGGATGTGAAGCTTATGTCAATAAACATTTCTATGAAAAGGTTGAACCCGAATTGGATATCTTTGTTATACCCTAAAGAAACTAATGGTTATTGCTTCTATATTCAATTTGACAACAAAGTGCTTATTGCCAAAATGTTGTATTACTCAAAGAGGAATTATATTCTAGAGGAACCAGTAGTAGGAAAGTAGAACTCGAAGAATTTTAAGACCAACAAATTAACATTGAACCTATGGGGGTAGATAAGGAATAATAGGAATCATAAGAGGTTTTTGAATCTCAAGTACCTATTGTAGCAAAAGAACCGCAAAGTTCTAATAGGGCACATCTTGATCAAGATAAATATGGATTTATCATGAATCAACACAATGTGTGTTAGTCATTCATGATGATGAGCTATTGACCTATAATGAGGATATTGAGGGATCAAATAATGAGAGATGGCTTGAAGCCATGAGATGAGATGGACTTCATGTATACCAACAAGGTATGGACCTTGGTGGATCCACTTCAAGGGGTAAAACCCATAGAGTGCAAACGGGTCTTTAAGAAGAAGACTGGCATGAATGGTAATGTACAAACTTAAAAAGGTAGATTGGTAGAAAAAGGTTTCAAACAAGTTCAAGGTGATGACTATGTTAAAACTCGTTCATAGTTGCCTTGGTTAAATCCATCAGGATCATGCTTTCCATTGTAGTTTACCATTACTTTGAAGTCTAGAAAATGAATGTTAAAACCACATTCCTTAACTAGAACATTCTTGAGGATGTGTACATGACACAACCTAAAGGTTTTTATTGCTCCAAATGAATACAAAAAGGGTTTTAAGATACAAAGGTCAATCTATGGATTGATATTAGCATCTTGGAGTTGAAATCTTCATCTTGATGATATATAGTTTGGCTTTATCCAAAATGAATATGAATCTTTTGTTTACAAGAAGGTTAGTGGGAGCATAATTTTATTTCTCATATTATATGTAGATGACATGTTGTAATGACCCCCTCCCCCTATTATCCCTAATTAAGGTAGACCAAGAATGAAAGGGCCATTATCAATATTTATTGGATCCAATTTTAGAAAATAACCGATAATAATTAGAAATTCCATTTAATGGCGAAAAGTTTGATAATAATATAAAGACAAAATCTCCTCCAAGGAGTTACATAGAACTAGAAACTAATGTTTCAACAAAAAGTAGATCTATCTATAATCCTCCACTAGACTTTAGTCATCTTTTCTTTTAGTGCCATCTTCTCTAGAAGTCTATTTCTTTAGATAACTTGCAAATTAAATAAAAATGTTGAAAATCAAAATGCGGTCAGTCAATCTCTATATTGTATACGTGGTACAAGAAATATATGTGCATGTAGGCATAACAACATAAAAACCATATCTGCAACTATTATTAAATAATGGAACATGTGTTTTCTGTTGTAACTTCTCAACCATTGTTTGCTCAATGTCTAGGGTATACCCTCTGATAGGATTCTATACCTACCGTGGACTTAGGCCACCTTCCCTATCTGGGACTTAGTGCCATGTTAGACTTCGCTATCTGGGGCTTGACCTCTTGTGAACTTCCCTATCTGAGGATTAATTATAGTCATCTCCAAAATGACCTTCTTTCCATTTTCTCCTAGATCCATTGCCCCACATTGAACCCTGTAGAGATAGCATATGGGATTCAAGAAAGTTATGTTTATATAAGGTGATACACATAGGGTCTTATAGTTTGTAGGAATTAAATAAAAAACCAAGTAGGTTAATGAGTACACATTCGAGAAACTACCAAAAAACCTCAGAATTTGATAAAGGCAGTTATCCATAATTAACCATGTACCTTTTTTAGAGATGACATAATTTCCAATCAAACAAAGAAGATTCAACCAACCAAGAAATAAATGTGTAATTAATATTTAACTCTCATGTATTACTTTTTTGTTCACAAAATATCACTTAAGACAAACTTGGGTCCTAATTTAGGGTTTTAAGGTAAAATTAGGGTTATATTAGGGTTGGGAAAGTTGTAATAGAAAATGCATGTTCAATAATTTAATAATAATTGTTGATATGGTTGTTTATGTTGTTACACCTACATTCACATATTTGGTTGCACTACTTACACAACATAGAGATATATAGACCACATTTTGATTGTCGGCATTTTAGGTTGTTCTACAAATTATCTGAGAAATATACTTCCAGAGAAGATGACACTATAAGAAAAGATGACTAAAGTCTACTAGAGGATTATGGATATATTTACTTTATGTTGTGACATTAGTTTCCTATTACATGTAACTCCCTATAGGATATTTTATCTTATATTGTTATCAAACTCTTTTCCATTCAATGAAATTTCTAGTTATTATTGTTTTTTTTAAACATGGATCCTAGAAATGTTGATGATGCCCCTTTCCCTCTTGATCTACCTTTATTCAGGATAAGACTGGGAGTGGTTTGTTACACAAACTGTTGATGGGAATTGACAAACCTACTGTATAGTTTTTTTAAACCTAGTTGGATGATACCTCCTCCATTTAGGAGTTAGGTGAAGCATCCTATATACTACAAACTAAGATATATAGAGATTGATGTTGAAGGTTTCTTAGATTAAGCTAAAGCAGAGACATTAAGAAATTTATTACAAGGTTTAGCATGCATGGATCTAGGATAGGAAACTTATCCATGTCACGCACAATGGATCTCTCTAAATTCCAATGTCCCAGCTCTTTGGTAGAGTTAAAACACATAAGTAAGATTCCATATGCCTAGGCAATTGGATCTATCATGCATTCAATGTTATGTACATGCCAGCATGTTTCCTATGCTTTGAGCATGAAAATAAAGTATAAGTCGAGTCTTGGTCATGGTCATTGAATTGTAATAAAATATATAAGTACTTAAGAAGAACTAAGGATCAAGTTCTAATTTATGGTTGTGAGGAAAAGTTGATTGTAAAATGTTACATTGATGTAAGCTTTTAAACCAACAAGGAAGATTACCGATGGCAATCAAGATTTGTGTTTTACCTAATAGGTGCAGTTGTAAGCTAGAAGAGTTCCAAGTAAGAGATGGTGGTTGATTCTACAACAAATGCTGAGTACATATCTACCTCTCGTGCAACAAAGGAGGTAATATGGATCAAGAAGAAAATTTATATTAGGTACTTATCATAAATAGAAACATTACTTTTATATTTTGTTTGGACAAGAATGGTATCTAGCTTCCAATAATGAATGGATGAGTTTCTGCTTCAAGAAATGAGATGTTTTATGGTAGTGTCCCAATGTCTTATAGTATTTATTTATTGGATATTAAAATACCAAGAAGTTATAAATCGATTACTCAAACAAAACTTATCTTCTGCACTATCATCTAGGGTACAAAAATGGAAAGCACCTTTTTAGACTCCACATACGTGCTTATCCAGACTCATTTGATTTTTTGTTAGAAAATACTCATTTGACTTTAGATCAATAAAGACATGTATATCATCTTTATCAGGTAATATGACAAAACCTTCTTTAAATGGTAATACAGAGAGAGTGAGTAACTTATTAGGATCATTACATGTCTATTTGTGTGGTCCTTTTAGCACAAGTGCTATAGGTGGATACCTATAATTCATCACACAGTGAGGACTTCAATAGATATTAATATTGTGTATCTTATGATACATAAATCAGAATCCATTATAAAAGTTCAAGTAATCCATGAATGGAGTACAAAAAGCAACTTCAAAAGAATAGTAAGGCACTACAATCTGATCATGATGAACAATATCTAGACAAGAGTTTGAGGTCCTTCTGAGAGACCTTGGTATTGTATCATAGTTTACTTCACCTATACAACCAAAATTTAATCATGTATTGAAAACAAGAAATCACACCTTGTTGGGAATTTTATTTTTGTGATGCATTTAGCTAATCTCCCGACTTCCTTCTAGGGAGATTCTATAAAATTATAGTCTTTGCACTAAACCAAATACCTTCTAAATTGGTTCAAAATATGGATTGTGAGATATGAAGTGGGAGGCGTTTTAATGTGTCTATTATGAAGATTTGGGAATGTACAAATTATGAAAGGACATAATTTTATAAAAAGCTTGGAATTAGACAAATGTTACTTTGTTGGTTTTGTGAAGGAGGCTAAATGACACTAATTCTATATTACATCTAACGATAGGTGTTTGTTTCCATAACTGTTGTATTCCTTGAAAATAGATTTATTTACAAAGGAGCGAATAGTTGGACAATACATTTTGAACAAGATTGAGGCCAACAAGGTAGAATTGAACCCATAGAGGTAGACAAGGAACAATAAGAATCACAAGTTGTTGTAGAATCTCAAATTCTTCATGTAGCATAAGAACCTCAAAGGATAATTATAGTGACAAAGATATTTAGATTTCTCATGACTCAATCAGGTGATTTGTTGGTCAAGAAAGATTATGACCCAACAACATACAACGAGCCTATTGAGGGACGAATTCCAGACAATGTCTTAAAGCCCTGAAATCTAATACAAAAACCATTTATGCCAACAAAGTATGGAATTTGGTGGTGCACGTGAGGGGTAAAACCCACATGTTGTAAAGTCTTCTTCAATATTAAGAATGACCAAGAAAATAATGTATAAAACTATATACGAAAATTGAAAATGTTATAGACAAGTTCATGGTATCAGTTATGCTATAACTTTTCCACCTATTTCCATTGGTTAAATCCATTAGGATATGTTTTCCATACAAACTTATAATGACTAGAAGATTTTGCAAATGGCCATTAAAATTGTATTCCTCAATAGAATTTTTATCTAGGATGTGTACTACACAATCCAAAAGATTAATCACTCCAAATGAAGCCAATAAAGTATGAATCTACGAATGTTATTCTATGGAATGAAGAAAACTTCTAGAAGATGGAATGCTCATTTTCAAGAGAAATTCAAAGGCACACAAGAGTAAGATTACATATACCTTAATAATTGGATTTATAATGTTTGCAATTTTATGTACATTCCTTGATGTCTAGTATTGTGAGCATGATGAGCAGATACCGGTTAGTTCTCTAAGGTCATTTAATTGTCATGAAGAGTTTTGTAGTACTTGAGAACTAATAAGGGTCAATTTAAAATTTATGGAGGGGAGGAAGATTTAGTTGTGAATTGTTACACTAATGCAAGCTTCCAAATATGATAGGATAATTTTCAATCACAATAAAGTTTTATTATCATCCAATAGTGAAGTTTTAAGGTGGAAGTGTTCCAAAAAAGAGACCATAGATGATTCTACAATAGAGGTCAAGTATATTTTCTCATCCTACAAAGCAAAGGAATAATTTTGGATCAAAAATTTAACTTGTAAACTTTAGGTGGGTACAATAGTTCACGTTGTAGTAGATCTTTACTGTGTCAATGATGGAACCATTGCATCGGCTAAATCCTAAGATCACATTAGAGTTCCAGAACCATACTACGGTTTTATCATCTCATTTGAGTTATTGTCCAATGACAAGATGTAAATCTATGTATAGTGTGTATGCAATGTTGTTTATCCCTCAACAAAAGTACTTCTACAAAAGAAGCATGATGGTCATGTTTATTCACTTGAAATCAGATGCATGAGTCATTCTCTCTAGTACAAGTAGAAGACTATTGATTGTATGCCCCGAGAGCCAGTTATGATGGTTGTCGTGGAAAACTCTTTACATGTATTGTTTACTAATAGAAGGAAGTTATTTTTATGATGTCCATTTCAGTATTGAGATAATGATCAAACATAATAATGTCCTATGAATATTTTGGCTCAATGCCATATAGTTTGGTTGAGGATATGAACATGAGTTCATATGTATACTTATAGTATTAATTCTTGTTATGTCCCTAGTCAAATTTGACTATTGATGAAAACAATATTAGACTGTAATAGTGTGTGCGATGATTGATGACTATGAAATTATAGTCATGATATTGGATATCAGGTCAGACACATAGGAACTTATTAGAGAACATGTTTTAATAAAAAATTCACTTCGAGAATGACACATGGATGCCATATCATTGCAAATAGTCATGTTTCAATGTTATAATGGTGATTGTGATCCTTAGAACTGAAGTCATTGCATTGATCACAAGTTATTCTATGTACTTTAATACTAGTAAATGTGAATGTGAATGGTGACACATGTGGACTGTATTGAGTGACGTAGATGCAATTTATCCCTCCTATCATGGTGATTTCTCATGCCACTTGATGAGTGACACTATGAAGTGCATGGACATGCTCTTGAGATCTATGTTATTGATCTCACTCAATCTCAATACTTAGCTATATATCAAGAAAAAAAGATTACATATTAAGAGCATTAATATTCATACCTCATATTTCATTTGGATATTCATAAAAAAACAATTATATGGTCATGGTAACATTGGACATTTATAGGTTGAAGTTGTTTTCCAACTTATTGTGGTTGCTTGGGTTGCAATAATGCATTTTTAGATATGTCTCATAAATTTTAAGGCCTTTGAAATCACTACTAACATTATTTTGCAACGTGCATGGTCACACAAATTAGGATTTTCAAGGAAAAATAAATTATATATCTCACCCATGACATCCTAACCCATGACATCATTTGTAAAAATGGTGGATGTCCATGAAATGCAACACAAAAGTGGATCCAAGTTTATCCCTTTGAGAGAGAGAAAGCAATCCCAAATACAACACCCCATGATAGAAGGATAAAATCAAAGAGTGAAGCTAGCACATCCACATTCTGGTTATTATTCTCATTGGAGGACAAGGTGACACCCCAATAGTTTCATCAATATGTGTGGATAGCGTAGAAGTTGAGGCACATGTGTATTCTTGGAGAGTAAGTTCTATCATCAAGAAGGACGAGCTCCTCTCTCTACTATTTCTACAAGTGCAACCTAGTCATTAGACTACATTGACTTCAAATTTGGATCCAGAATAATGGGAATGACATGAACATGAAGGACCTATTTGGACAACTAGTGTGTACTAAGTTATATTTGATATTTCTTCTTTGTCTTAATTATATTGATCATTTATGAATATGAAGGGTTTGTGGATTAAGGTTTTTGGGACATATTTCTCATATGATGTGACACTATCCTAAAAACCCTACACATGCTACACACAAGAGGAACTAACTACTTCTAGATTATGAACCTTAAATGGTGAACATTCAAGAGGAACATAAAAACATGTAGTGGTTGCTAAATCATGACAAGAGGCTAAATATTGGGCAATGCCATTCCCATTTCGTGATCACAATGGGTCTTATCAATTCACTCTGAGTTTGGAATTAATGTCATATATCATTCCACTCCCCACTATGCTAATCAAGATACCATTAATATTGTCAACAATTAGTTCTTATATAAAAATATATTAAGGTGGATTCTCACTTTATATGGGTGTCACATGCATATGAAGATTGGTGACCAAGTTTTTAATATCTTTATGCATATGCCACTTTTCTTCTTCCAACATGACTCACAATACCATATTTTACCTTCAGAGTTCCTATAAATGAAGATAAAAAAACTTCAAATATGTTCCACCATGATGCATCCCTGTTCATGTTGCCCTATATCTACCTCGACTACTTTTTCCAAATCATCACATCTTTAACAAATTCAGAAGGGTCCACATTTATGATTGATTGGACATTAAAAATATAATAAAATTTCACTATCTTTTACCCATTGAAATTATGTCTACTAAGAGAAATGGTGCTCAACTTATCCAAGAATAAAGTTACATGGTTGAATTTATTATAATCTACCTAGAAAAAAATTAAATATTTAACATGGAGAACTCATGTGATATGCTCTAACACTTCTAGATATTTTTGTTCTTATGATAAGAAAGAAATAATGAAGCCATCAAGTTTTCACTTTAAAATTGTATGGACTAGTATTAACAAACTCAATGATCTTCTAAACAATTGATTGATTGCCTAATCTGGAACAACTCTTAATTTTATAAGATCCAAGAGTAGATACAGAAATAATCATATGTTGATATCTTTTTTTTTTTAAATTCAAAAACGTTTTTATAATAATTTATTATGTATTTCTAGGGTTGTATTGATTGTTTTATCATCAATCTTGATAGGTAAATCCAATATGATTTTATTATTTTAAACCAATAAATGAACATCAAATCATTAAAGCTACAAAATACACTATGATTTCTACCCAAACCAATCCAAATAGAAACACCATATTCTTTGATGTTTCTTAAATGCCCTTAAAATCATGCTTATATATAAGGATACATATACATACATTTATAAATATATATAAAGACATGTATATATACATGTATAAATATATGGATATATATATACATGTATAAATACTTGGAAATTTTTACTAGTAGGTGAAGCTAATTATTTAAAATCATAATTTGACCCAAACAAAGTGGGTTACTCTATCACTACACAAGAGTAACAAAATATGAGTAGGACAAATTATCCACCCAAACTCTTTCATTGGCCACATATTTTACTTATAGTAATAGATACGTGAAAAAGTTTTACTTAACTCAAACGTACATCTTTTTTAATTTATAATTCTTATGCATTGAGAAAAACACTTCTTTAACTTGTTTTTTTCTTTTTCTTGATCCTTTTCCACACTCCAAAATCTTTCACTAGGGATGTTTGCCAAGTATCTCACTTTCATAATTTCTGTATTTCCTTATTACCAATCATGTGTGCATAGTCCTTCATAGTTGCTTTGCTAATAACTTTATGATACTTATATGACCTTTCGATTGAAAACTAATAGTGGACCTAATTTTTTCAATTACAATATTATGATTTCCATATCATATTTGATTGATTTTCAACGTTTTTTTAGACAAATGATAGAGTTGCAAATAAAATATTTATTTGTATCAAAAATATAAGCCCACCCTTGACATTGATAGAAAAAGTGAGTATATGGACTAATATATTGGTATCGAACCCTAAGAAACTCTAATAGTAACATTTTTTAGCTACATATATTGAGGAGATATTAAAGATGGTAAAATCAAAACCTTTTACTTGCAAGTATTATCTAAGCAATTAAAAAGTTCTTCACTTGAAAACTCTCATGAAATTCCTTATTAATTTGAAACTATTTGTGGCTTCTTACTCCAAGTAGGACAATACGACACCACCTGTTATAGTTACCTAATTTCACATCAAATGCCCTTTGAAAAATGTATGTTCCACGATTGCTATTGCCAATCACATAATATATAATGTCAATAATGTTTTCCAAGCACTAATATGGCTTCATTTTTGCTCTTACTTATCTATGATGTTTTTAATTTGTACCTACCCTAACTACCAACTATCAAGTGATAATCATAGAATATATTCATTTTTAATACTTTGATGTTTCATAAAAAATTATCACTCATCTATAAACTTACAAAAATACAGATCCCAAAATTATTTTTGGGCTAGTTTTTCGTGTTTGGAATATGGATTCCTCCCATAGTGTTCTGTCATTATTGCTCAACCTCATTGAAAGAGTAACTGAGTGTATTTGTTCTTGTCTTATGGCCTTGTTCATTTTTGATATGCCTATATGTGATCCTCATCAACCTACATTTATGTATATCTAGATTTTCCATGATAGTTTTAATACGATCATCGGCAACCCTCAAGAATATAGGGCAAATTCATGTGCGTAATATATAAGAAATCAATATCTTCATCTCTTCAATTGGTCTTGGTGCAAATGGATATTTATGGCTCACTTACACTTGGTAAAATAGGGAAAGAGGTGAGTAAATTACTTTCAGAAATAATGCATTGTGTACTTTGATCAAAATTGGCTATAACATATTAAAGGACTACATGAAACACATGTTATGTTAGTGTTCACTATGCTATTTACTTAAATTATAGGGTTTATACCTCTTCAATAACATTGCACATGTTTAGAGCTGATCTTGATTATTTTCTTGTTATATTTTGGTTCAATATTTATTCTCAACTTGAATTCACCCAAAATAAATGTAACAATACACAACATATTTTGATACCATAATAGCATCTTGCTTATTCATATCATTTATAAATAACCATGATCATTATAATATGACAAAAATATTCCGGTGATTTATCTTGTCAAGTGGGTGATGGATTTTGTTATGATATGTAAGTTATTTAGCATACTACATTTTTATTGACAAGTTTATTTGTATCCAGATAGATAAGGGATGCCATAATTGGAACCTCAAAACCGACCTTAACAATACTTTTTAGGTTTTTAAAAAGGAAAGGTTATCGTTTATTGATCCCAAATATTAATACTTGAACTCTAATGTATCTTAGAGAATTGTAAAACTGAATTTATAATATTAGGGTTCATCACAAATATTTGACTTACTTAATTAAAACCCTAACCATATCTTTTATATAAATACTAGTATAAACCACAATAAGAACATGTGACAATAGGGGTTCACATCAGGGGTAATAATAAAATTTACATATTTACGCACCAAGTAACAAGAGTTGTGTATATTATCTTTATATATACTAGCATACAATTTGGCATCTTTTAAGGTAAAAAACCACACAAAAATATCACCCTAAGTTTTATATAAGTATTATGTCACTATTATGTAATCCAATAGACTAATGATAATTTAATCATATGAAATTATTAAATGGGGTTTAGGGTGTTTCTAAGATAATAGGGAATTCATGATGAGCAATCAGACCAACTCTAATAATCTAACAAACTAGAGAAACATATATAAAACTTTTAAAGAATGAATTTTTAACTAATTATCTAGTCATATCTACTTAATTAATTTTATAAATTAATGCCCAATTAATAATGTAAACAATATATTCTAATGATAATATTTCAATCTAGGCTAGAGGTTTTAGTCAAATAAGTAAAAAATAGAAAGGAAAATCTTAACATTATTTTATTTAACTAGATAAACCAGGACACACATAAAAGTGGGATTTTATTCAAATTCAAGGGTATTTCGCGATTAGTAAAAATTAGATTGTTAAATAGTTACGATTTAAAGATTCATTAATGTTTACTAAAGGACAATCTCAAATTGAAGTATTGATTATTAAATTATGAGTTCATTTGATCGAAAAGTATGATCAAAATTATTTGGAATAATAATTGCTACTTTGAGTTGGATTGGTAATATGAGTTGAAAATTTTTCAAACCCTTTTTAACATAATAATATCTCTTGGATTTATATTTACTTAATCCATAGATCCATAGAATTTATTATATATTTAATAAGAAAAATCTAAAATGAAAATTGCATTCCATACTAGGGTATAAAACCTGTGAGAATCAACCAATTTGAAGCCTAAATCAACATTTATACCATCAAACTCAAGTGAACTCATAAACTTAACACACCTTGATATGTGTTTGCACACCATATATCACCCCATATTGATTTTCTAAGATGATAAAAAAGTAGTAAGTCATTGTCTACCCTAAATACTCAAATAAGATGAGCATTTTTATCACCATTCCCCCTTGTCGACTCCTAACCCCTCACTCCAACATGACTAGTCCACCTCCTTCACCACATCTTGCAAATATCCACAACCCCATACAGTATGGGTAGAAACAAACATAGATTTGAAAATGACTATAATCCATGATCTTTCTCGCACCCACGTCATGTAGTTTCTATATCTTCCACAGCCATAGAACTCTAGAGAGGTTTTACCATTCCAACACCTTACCTAACTTACTTAATCTCTCAATATATCTCATCTAGGAGTATCTATTCCCAAACCCATTGTCAAATTACAAACCTTACTTACAAACTTTGAGTTTAGGTGTTGGATTTGGACCGAACAATTCCAATTTAAGCTTCTCCTGAACTTCTTGTGGTTGTAAAAAAGCTTTCATACATTCCCCTTGATCTTATCCACCCATTGATCTTCTACCATATTTACCATGTGATCTCAATGGAGCCTCAGGTTTGACATGACATTAGAGCAGTCATACTTAGTTAGTGACGAGTTCTAGCCTTAGAAGCATGCAAAGGAACACTAGAAAGTTTTTAGTGACCATCAACTAACAGATAATGTGTTCATTATGCACTAGGCCAAATCTTCTATATCAAAAAATATGGTGAGTGCTAGACCGGTCCGGGAACTGATGCGCCCAATGGATTGAGCAGTCACTCCACCTGTGAGAAAAACTCCTCCCTCTTTGGATCTCGTCCATTCATTGGGTGATTACTTTCTCTCACATTTGAGTGTTTGCTCGTCGTTTAGGCCGCTTCTTCTAGGGGCAATAATCTCATCGCCTCCGGGGTTCTTTGCACCAGGATAGTACCAGGACCGTTGTCCCCCAGACTACCCACCCTATGACCCAAAACTCAAAGTGCAGGCATCAATATATGGGTTTTGAATCAAAAACACAGATTTCCTCAAGAAGATAGATAAATGCCTCTCTTTAGGAGAACCCTTAGAAGGTGTATTAACATACAATTGTTACCAAGACACACTAAACCCCTGTTGTAGTTATTCTCAAGGTTACAATAGTAGAATATCATGATGGAGTTAAGGAAAAAGATATTATGACCTTGTAGTGATGACCCGACCGCACATGGACCAACCATAAAAAGGCTTGTGATTTCTTAAGATATTCTACATGTGTTCTTTCTCAAAGATTCCGCACATGTCATGTGTTCAATACATGGCATATGGTCAGCATAAATTTGGATAAATTATTGTGATTTTAACCGTTCATAAAATACCAAATTATTATCATTTCAAAATAGTAGGAATCGAGAATGTACACAACTATGCAGAATTTTTATTAGCAAAATGAGTACACTTTACTAAGAATAATAGTTTTTAATAAAGATAACTCTTTTTTACCATGTTACAAAGGGTTAATGTGAATAAATTACATGTTAATTTTCCGTTTTCACACATTTGTCTTGACATTTCATAAATAACAAACAAGTACATGGGTTGTCAAATATACTATCAAATATATTGGAAATATATACATTGTTAATTTGTCAATGATAGTAGTTAATGCATATATATATATATATATATATATATATATATATACATAGGGATTAAATATATAACATGGCTATATTTATAACATTTAGTAGGATATTTTCAAAATTTTGATATGTTTCAGAATTTCATTAATACTTTAATAACATATTATCGTGCATAGTTCCACGAATATAGATTGTACATGTGCAAATTGTGTACACTGATTTGTTGCTCAATTTTAGGTGCACTATATGCTAAAAAGGGTAAAATGCTATTAGATAATTTTAGGTTGTTCAAATATATTTGTTAATATAGTTGGTAGAATATGCATTATTTTGTAATTTTTAAAACATCATTGTATATTTGTTAAAGTAATTAAAGATCATGTATTATTATGAAATATGTTTTAAATAAAATGTGGGTAAATAGATTTTACATTGGAATGAGTATATAATTTTTTAAAAAGATAAGAAATTGAAACATGCTTATTAACCCTAATTTATTATCTATAATATTTTGTAATATAGTATATGTAACATCACAATCTTTCGCTCATGTAACTTATAATGATTATAGGATTATGATAAAAATTAATTCATGGACTTAATGAAAATAGCCACCAATTATACAACTTTTTTTGATTAATGAGAAATGATATATCTTGTTCTCAAGTGCACTAATAAGTCACCTTTGTTTTAATATGAAGATATATAAGATGTAACTCTTTTAATTTTTCTCTCTTAAATTGATCTTTTCTAACATGCATAAAATATGATAAGTCTTTGATGAGTGAAACATTGTAGATCTCAACATTTTAACTCAAGTAATGCACTAAAGAAAAGATATTCCACCTTATCTCAACCTTAAATTCATATAAATCAAGATAATGAGATATATGGAATTGATTGGAAAAAATCTAATCAAAACCTAAATCTAGTCAAATAGAAAGATTCTACACCCCTTAATCTCACTAGTGAAAAAACTATCTCTAGAGACAGTTACAAAGACCCTATAATGTTGGTTTCCAAGCGAAGACTAAGTGGGCGGCAGTGGAGGCACCGGTCTACGATATCGATTATTTGGGTAGGCACAAACCAAGACCAGAGATCTATCATCAGTTGCTATGCTAACACAACTGATATAGTTAAGTGACTTAGTCATCAATTATTAGATAGTAATTGACGTTCAGATGGCCATACCAGGTCACATTTGTAAATGAAGGAAGTTCCTCAGTCATCGGTTTAATACAAAAACTGACACCAAATTAATATCATATAATGTCAGTTTTTGGCCTTAAATCAATGACTAAGATCTATAATGTCAGTTTTTTGTAACTATCCACGACTATGTTTTGTTTTTTATTAAACAACAAGTTTGTTGACTTGCTGTCCAGCTAGTCAGTAGGATGCAGAACATGTAGGAGTTATGAAGTGCATGTTAACAACATCTTGTGAGTTTATCTTAACAACAGACCACTAAACCTATAATAACATAATATGCACATAGTTCTGTTCATTCTCCAATTCCATACTCATCACATGTGCAAATATAATTCTATTCATTCATCTTCACATTCATTCACACATATGATACTTCATTCACATATACACCAATTGCATTCTCATGACATGAAGAAACACAATTCATTCATTCATCTCCACATTCACACACATGTATATAGATCATCATTCACATATGCACCAATAATGTACTTTCATCAAATTTAAAGTTGTAAGAAGTCATAAGCATCACATCTATATAGAAATAATGACATCAAACTCTATAAAACTCAATCTTTATCCCAATCAAATGCAAATTTCACTTCCTTAATGAAGGCTAGTACCCATTGTTCTCATATCTCATCTAGTTTTTTTGGCGTATAGGGTTTTTTCATGTCAAGCACTTCCAAAGAGAATGACATATATAATTAAAAGTTTGATTTTTCATCATATTAATTAATACTATTACTTATGATGATCAAGACTATATATGTAGATTACATTTTGTATGCACTTGACATCTGGTGCCCCACATTTGAGAATCATCTCCATATACAACATCTCCTAGTATATGTATGCCCAACCATTGTCTTGAACATTGCACTATAAATTTTAACATACAAAATATTAATAAATAAAAGTAAGCATAGCTAGCATGAAAATGCATTGGATTCAGAAAACTACATCAATATCCTACCAGGTTATTGCTTTCTTTTCTTATCCATCTTTCCTCTAGCCTTTTTGAAATCTTTTATAGCCCTATACATTAATGTAACACATTGAATTGAATTAGTAAATTGTCATGTAATAATAAATGTTAACAGATATAAATATAAAAATTTATTCACATGAATAATGTCTTTTCCAATTCATGTCCCTCATTGTCTAATTCGTCTCCCTTAGGATCTAGATAATACATAGTTAGCATCGTGGGAACATTAACCAATAACACCCAATGGTTGTTACTGAGTGAAAAGAAGACAAACAAAATAAAACTCAAAATCCAAATGCAATGTAATTATTAAGTAAAAGTTATAAGAAAAGTAAGTAAACTTACTCAACATTGTACAGAGCTAACATCATGCTCTTTTTTTCTTTACCAAAATATTTAGATGTGGTAGATCATTATTGTGTAACAGATTAGGGTCTTTAGCAATACTACTAATCAATGATGGAACTAGAAATGCCACATGGGGCAGTGTGAACTCTTTACATCTCATGTATAAGTAGCTAGAAATTGTATATCATGTATGCATTAATATATAAGAAAATAGATCAAAATTTATATAATGGAGATATTTAGCTATATAAGATCTCACCATATCCAAAGTTCTATTACAAATGTATTCAACCAAGCATAAGTAAATGTCTCCAAAACATTTTGCAAAAATATACTAGAATCATGAGGTTGACCTAAAATGTCCTCCTTAATATGGACCATCATAGGAGACCCTTCTTCAAAGTCACGAGGACATGGCACGAATCCTCTTACGTTGGTTTATTTGACAAAATACTACACCAATTGTGCAACTTTTTGTAGTTTTTCCTACGAATCAATGTTGGTTTCATGGAGAAACAATCGACACCAGAAGTATTTTGGAGGAGAAATTTATTTTGCACAAAGGTGTTTGTTGTCGATTCCCACACAACTGATGCTCATCTTAAAAATTTTAGAGGCAAACATTTTTTCCTAAAATATTGTATTTCTTGGGTTATTTTAGACGTTGGTTTAGTAAAAAAAGTAACCTAAGTTATAGAAAAAGTGGTACATGTGTCTTTTCTTAATTAGTAAGACTTGATCAATGGTGACATTTGTGTTAGTTAATAAATGTTGTTTCTTATATAGTGTCGTGTCATTGTAACTAAAATCAAGAAGAGTGACATTAGAGGTCAGAAATGTACTAGTGTCTACCTATGGTTCAAATGTGAAGCTATTTGAACTCCATTTGACCCTTCAAACTTATTGAGAAATATTAACCTAAAGTTTAGAGAAGAATTAATCAAAATTTAATTAATACATCAAATTATCATAAAGTGTATGATCTTTTCCCTATCACGTGCACCCTCCTTATCTTTTTTTCTCATATGTTGATCCAACAGCCTGGTTTGATCTATGCCTGATCCAATGGTCTTCCAATTGTCTTCTACCCCGTTGTCTTCCAACATTTACAAGTCTACTAGAACATGTTTCTTCCTTGAACACTCTCTCACTCGATTCTCCACCTTATCACGTGATTCTTTCCCCGATCAATCCTTGACACACTTCCAAATCAAGTAAGCCTTCTATCACTTCTCCTCATCTATTCATAAAATCCCCTTTAAGGCTTGGACTCTCCTCAGAACCATTAATTTACAAAGCATACTCTCATCCTTTGCACCTATATATAGGGTTGTTTACACCACTGCTATACCCAAAGATTTTCTTCCTCTGCTTCCAATTTCACCTCTGGTCCCTCAAGTCACCCTCAAGAACTTGACTTGCAACTCTGACAAGTATCATCTTGTCCCAGCCACATCCACCTCCTTCTATGCAATTTCTATTTTGTTAAGCATCTAGGATTCTTCTCCTTTCTTTCTCTATCACCAATGTTTTGTGTGTTTCACTTAGACGCTCCATCCTCTAGGTCAACTACCTGGCTTTTGCTGGCGGTCACTGCCATGGCCTTCCATTGCCCTCCTGACCATGAAATCATGTGTTCTCTTTGACTTGTATCCAAGAACATTTTTTCGAGCTTTGTTTGGTGGGTATTTTTTTGCTTTGGTGCCATGGTTTCATATGCTGACTAACATCCCCAATTTCTCATCATTGTTCTGACAACCAGTGACTCTATGGACTTTTTGTTCCATGCAATGGTTCCCTCATATTTGTCATGATCTTGCAAAGTCTTTTGGCATATCTTTGTGATTGGTTCCCTTGGTTTGTTGTGCTTTTCATCATATGAGTTCTCTCTCTTGTGTGCAATCATGGTGATGATGAAAAGATAGGGCTCCAAGGATCTAGGGAGCCTCACTAATGGCTTTCCTAGTTTGACAATACCAAGTGGACCTGTTGGGTAGGGTTTTGCTTTCTAGATGTGTGGATATCCTATTTTTTTTATCGCATATGGGACTGCATGTGAAGTTCTTTGCCATAGATAAAAGGGGGATAATACATTATGCATTCTCCCTACCTTACCCATGGTGACCTGATGAGGTTATAAGATGTGCAAGGATTGGTCTTTTAACCCTAGATTTGATGCTTTGGCTGTGTGGTATGGTTTGAGTGGGCCTAAACTATGTGTGTCTAGCCTTGTTTGGGCCATCTTAGAAGTGATGTCCCACCTCTACTTTTGATAATTTTGCTTGTATAGATTGTTCTTGTTTTCTAATCGGTCAGGTCTTTGGAAATTCATAATAAATCAATGGTTATTATAAAATAATATGGGAAAATAAGTTTTTTAAAGGAATTTTAATAAGCAATCCACTATTCTAAATTTGAAACCCTAGTTCGATAATGTCAAACCATGTTCCTATTTCCTAAGATTAGGTTTTAGAATTTTAATTAAGATGATAATGTTATCTAAAGAGACTTAGGATTGAGTCAAGATCAGAGAGACTAAGTTAGGATCTGGTTTTCTCCAAGTAATCAGGCCATGTTGTTGTCCACAATTGGTTTGTGTGATAATTATGTTATAAGCACATGATTATGTGATCATGGAAGAACTTAGTCTTTTTAAATGATGCATTATATTAACCTTGATTGATGTTAAGAAGGAGAAATCCTTATTATCTGCAAATATAGAGAAATCTCACCATGTGAAAGATTCCAGTTCAAGATTAGGTTAATGTTCAGATTATGAATCATGTTTTAAGAACTGATTAACTTTTATATGCTCTTGAAATCATGAACCTCAAGTGGTCATTATGGGCTTTCCTAGCAAGTTTTCGGCTTTGTTAGCATTGTGTTCTCTTAAATGGGAAATCATATTGAGATGCATATTTTACTTATCAAATCTATATGTCAAGAAGTTATTTCAAGAATGCTTAATTCAATGTCCAAGTCAATTTTCCTTAACAAGTATAGTTATTTTCTTATTCTATAGAGTTCCAGTGTCATTTACTAACATGTTATTCTTCCTTTGCATGGCTAGAGATGTGATGTCCTCATGTATTGGAGAAAGTGGGGATTAAAGAAGAGAAAGCCAAGGATTAGAAGACCTTCAAGTTCAACCTGGGGGGTGCTATCTACCTTAGATGATACAATTATTTAGAATGTTAACTTTTTTGTTTTAATTATTCCATGTTTAGTTGTTAGATGTTAGACTTGATGAAGAAGTTAATTTTAGTTCCATATCCACTAGACATTGTATGAATCTTTTTATGACAAAGTATGGTAATTTATATATTTATTTACAATGAGTATCATGGGTTTGACATCCCCCTTCAAAGATAGATGCTTCTGGTTAGATATTGTATTATGTAGAAGTGTGGTGTTACATTAATGGTATCAGAGAAAATTAGTAGTTGGACATAATGAAAAATCATGATCCATATGTTCTAACCCTATGTATATGTGACCTTTTCCATGCCCCCCTTAAGAAATCTAACAAGGGAAAGGATAAGGAAGATTATGGTGTTATCTAATGTAGTGAGGGAAGTTAAAAAAAGAAGGAACCCTAGGGAAATCTTGGAGGACGTCGTCCAAACTCTCACCAATGCTCTAGGATAAGGGAAACATCAACTGAGAAACCACGAGTTGACTTTAGTAGACTTTCTAAGATGAGGCTTGACTCCTTTCCTAGAGAAGGAGAAGATCGATGTCATCACTGAGGGAGAAGAATGGATTAGAAGCATGGAACATTGTTTTTGTTGTGGATTACCCTAAGTAGTCTAGAGTTTGGTTAAAAATACACATGATGAACGGAGTTTCTCATACATGGTCGAAGAATTTCCTCAACTCAAGAGATACTAAGGCACCTACACTCAAATGGGAAGGATTTTTTTAATCCTTCAACAAGAATTATGTGTGTGAAGCCATGATAGAGAGGAAGAAGAAAAAAATTTCCAACCTAGCTCAGATTGGTGACAAGATCGTTTCCCAGTATGCCATGAAGTTTTGTATACTCTGGAAGTATGTTTATGAGTACACATAAGTTTTAAGGGCCAAGAAGTTAATCCGGGGACTCAAACCTAACCTAAGATTTGCTTTGGTGAGAAGGCACATCCAAACTCTTCAAAAATCCCTTGACTCAATCTTATAGCTATAAGACCATCCTAGAAGATCTTACCAGAAGGAAGTACCCTAGAAGAGTAGTCAACACTCTTCCAATACTCAGGAACTAAATAGAAAGGCACTTGAGTCCATAAAGCCTGAATGACCCCAATGTCCAACCTATAAGAAGAGGCATACATGTTCTAGTAGGTATGGCACAAGATCGTGCTATTATCATGGAGAATGGACATATTAGCCTAATTTCCCTAAGCTCATAAAGGAGGAACGGAATCTAAATCCACCACCTAAGAGATAGGATAAAATTTTAACCATGGAGGTAGAGAAAGAAGAAGAGGACCAATGTAATGATTAATTATGTTCATATACATAAAAATTGCTTCTTACATATAAAAAATTGTTGAACTTAATGAACTATATACAATTGATTGTCACATTCTAAGGGGCAACAAAAACCCTCAGATGGGTAGTAACCTTAAATGAAATTTTGAGGACAAATTTATTTAAAGTTGGGTATAATTGTTACATCTCAAAATTTCACACATGCAAATCAAAATTCTGATTAATGGAATTTTTATGAGAAAAGTTTAGTAATGGACTTAATGGAAATAACCCCCAAAAAATAATTTTTTGTGTGAATAATAAGAAATGATATATCATGTTATCATGTGCACTAAATAACTCACCTTTACTTTAATATGACAAGAAAAAGATATAACTCTTTTATTTTCTCTCTCTTAAGATAATCTTTCCTAATATGCATAAGAGACGATTAGTAAGTCTTTGATTAGTGAAACATTCTAGATCTCGAAATTTTAACTCAACAAATTCACTAAAGAAAATATATTTCACCCTTTCTCATCTTTAAATGCACATAAATCAAGAAAATGACATCTATGAAATCAATCGACATAATCTAATCAAAACCTAAATGTAATCAAGTACGAAGCTTCTAGACCCCTTAGTCCACCTATGGTTCAAATTTAAAGTCATTGGAATTTCATTTGTGTCCTAAAACTAATTAGGAAATATTTAGCTAAAGTTTAGATTATAATTCATCAGCATTTAATTAATACATCATATTAACATAAAGTTTCCTGATTTTTTCCTAATCCCCCTCCTTATCTTTTTTTTCTTCGGTGTTGATCCTGTGGTTGGGTCTAATTTGCACTTGTTGCAATGGTCTTATAGTCATCTTCTACCAAACTATCCTTCAACATCAGAAATCTAATACAAGTTTCTTGCTTAGACACTTTCTCTTTCGATTTTCCATGCTCCTATATTCCTTATATGATGCATCTATGAGGAAATCCCAAATCAAATAATATTTATCTCTCCTCTCCTCTTGTCCTGTTCATAAAATTCCCTTTAGGTATTGGAATCTCATTGCAACTCCTAGTTTACATAGCACCCTCTTTACCTCTTCACCTACACATATGGGTATTTACGGTACCGCCAGACTAAGAGCTTTTTTCCTCCAATTCTAGTTTCACACCCGCTCCCATGAGTCACCCTAACAAACTAGACTAGCATATAAGGAAAGTATGGCCTCTTACTAGTTGCATCTACCTTCTTCTATGTGTTTACCTCTTTAATAATCATCTAGGGACCTTCTCCTTGTTTTTGCAATCACCAGTTGTCTGTGCATGTTGCCTAGACGCTCACCCTCTAGGTCAACTATCTAAAGTTCATCAATTTTTATGGCCATGTCCTTCAAGCACGCTCTATAATGGAAATGTATGTGTTTTTTTCTTGCATCCAATAATGCTTTTTCTAATATTTGGTTGTTGATTTTTCACTTTGGTACCATGGTTTCATATTTTAACTTCCTTCCACTGCCTTTTTTTGTCAACCTGTGAATCTATGGCCTTTTTTTCCACAAAATGGTGTCATCATCTTTGTCTTGACCTTGTGAAGTCTTTTGGCATGTCTTCTTGACAGGTTACCTCAGTTTGTTATGATTTTCACCATCTAATTCCTCTCTGTCCTATTCAGTCATAGTGACAATGAGGAGCTACGACTCCAATGATATGGAGAATGCATATTTATCACTTTTAGTTACATATTTTAGATCATTCCTTATAAGCATTTTGTTGATTATTTTGTATCGTTAGAGTAAAATATCTTAATTTAGTTTTTCTCTCTTAAATTTGAGTTTTTAAAAGATTTTCTTAGATTTTGTAGGATAATGGCCCAATCACTTCAAAGACCCAAGAATCAGAGGCTTATGGTACATTCAACCTCCTAGACTTTCCAATTGATCATATGACATCTAAAAAAATGAGTCATCAAGGAGAGTTCCTCTCCCTGACCCCTCATTAACTTGTGGAGGCCTGAAAAAAGGGGAGTATTGTAAAACAAGTGTGCGACCCATCAGTTCTAGCACAAACCATGTCAGACATAAATCCCAGTTTATTCATCCCTATGAGGATATGAACCAGAGACCCTACCTACATTCACAGTCCAATCATTAGTGAGCTGCACCCTTACAGGCATCGTATGACATCTAAGTCGACCAACTCACATGCAAGAGTTGGTCAAATTCAGAAACTTCATTTGATCGACTGGCATTCCAAAATGATCGACTCCCTACCAAGACTCAATCAAATTTAAAATTGAGAAGGCTCATTATTACAGATAAATTGAGTGACTGGTCATCAATCGGTCGACTAACCTACCATTGGGCTAAAGAAAACATTAAATACAATCAACCTACTAGACTTTCAGTCAATCGACTGGTGTTGTAGACCTAGTCTCCCTAGTCACTTCCAAGAGTAGTTCTTAGGGTTTCATTCCTCACTTCCAACTATAAAAGGAGGACAAATCCAAGCACAAAGAATCATCTTTTTATAAATCCTTATTCATCATACTCTGTCGTGTTAGAAACCCCTTGGGTGGATGGATCAAGAATGGGATAAAAGGAGCCACTGTCTCGCGAAGTTGCTTCTTTATTGCATCTTAGGAACATGACTCTTTCTATCCATGTCCTTACATTTATATTTGTTTCTATTATGTCTAAGTAAAGTCTCCATATTGGGGCGTGGGGAGTATTTATGAATGCATATTCATCCCAATTTTAGTTGCATTCTTAGTCTAGTTTAGCATTCAAATCTTTTGATTTTCACTAGAAATAGCTTCTTCTCAATCTGCTTAGGGTTTTATGCTATTTTATAGGAATTTGATACTTTTCTTGACTCCTCTTATAGGTTTTGAGTCTTATCACCATACATCAAGTATGCCTACGGGTCCCAATGATGATCAATAATTTTTTTTCCAAGACCAAAATTAACCTACCGATCGACCTTCCGGTCGACCTTCAAAATATCATCAACGATCGAGTGCCCCATTAACCTTTAAGGTTGATGACCCATCAAGCACCCTAGTCAAAACACATCAATTCGACATTTAGACCCATTGATGATCAAGGTCGATGACCCATCGATCTCTCTCCATCAACATCATCATACATCTATTACCAGGATGCAACTAATAGGATAGGAGCCATCAATCGGTGCCCACAACTCAAGCATGCCATCGACCTTCAAGGTTGATCCACCATCAACCTTCCAAATTGAAATCCACCAAGACAACCATCGATTGATGAATAGAGCTTGACATACCATTTAGTATACAAGGTCATCGAACCAATCGATCATTTGTCTACCACATTGGCCTCCTGTGATTTATTAGCTTCAAAGCAACAGATCTTGACCGTCCATGTGGTGTGAATCCAAGATATGACTCTAGGTACGGAAGCCAATAGATATCCACCATAGTATCACAAGAAATCTATCTCAAACTTCATACTACTCAAGGGGTGTAGTGTCGATACTCCAAGTCTTTTCTAGATCCATCTACCTAGAACCATAGATCTTCTTACTACTATTTGGAGGCCATCGACCTCTCCACCAAAAGAGTCATTGACCTCCATTTTTAACAATAATGATCGATAAGTCTCTCCCTTCAGCAACGCCAACCCACCTACCTCCCTCTTTAGGTGATCAACCTCTTCATCATGTTGTTGTACATCTACCTACTTCAACCACAAGTCAGGGTTAGTACCTCAAAGAGAGGCAAGGAAGTTTGTCATCGCATGCCATGTCAGGCTACTTCTACTACCATCATGACCATGATTGTGTCCTCTTACTCTACTTGTGGATTAGTCTTACCATGTTGATGGATAGTCTTTTCACTAGGGTGTGTAGATTACCCCCACTGTGCGTTGTTGGAAATTTTATTCATATTGCAATTTTTATATGAACTCATTTAATTCATTACTAATCGTTTATTGCATGTTTTGTGGATAGATCACCTACTTTACGTGATTTATTATAATCTTATTTCATGACAAGTTCAATATTTAATACTTGAATGTCGATTATCTTTGGTTGATTCCTTGACAAGAAATTTTGATGGTGAGTCTTCAGAATAGTGGATATAGGATTTGTAAGTAATGAGACATCATGCTTACAAGAATATCTACTCATGAAAGTTTCTAACATTGAAAGGGGAAACGTGCATAACTATAGTTATATCTTCATACATGTTTGGATTTGAATGAATGCGTAGATTTGAGTAGTGGCGGTAAAACCAAATTCCACCATAGAGTTTCCATCCACTGATAAATAGAACCTTAATCTAGCTCTTTTTATTTTTGCAATCTTAGTTAAACAAACTAACTCAAATCTTGTCATAAATACTAGTTGTTGATAAGTTACTTTGATTATATAATTGTTGAAAACCCTATCCTTTGGAATTTGATCCTCATTTGTACTACGATAAGATTTGACTGCTTGTGAGTTGCATTATTGCATGTTTGTTTTGGTGAACTCTAGGAATTCCATTCCTAGTGAATTTGTAGTGCATTAATATCCACATTAAGTATCCCTATAGCCCATAGTTTCCTTTAATTGTATTTGACTCCATGATTTTGTTGATTACATGTTTACCTTGCAGTTTGTGTATCTATTTTTGTTTCGATTAATTATATATGTGTTAGGTGACCAGATCACTAATCTCAATGAGGATGAACCATAGTCTCCTGGTGCAATTAAATGATAGAGATCTATGATTAATCTATTGATTTTATCATGTTACTTACAAACCATGGTGACGAAATAACTTGTTCCATGGGTTTGAACACTGGTTTGGACATGCAAGCTCTTGAAGAAATCCCTAATAGAACCTTGTTGTATTGTTGAACCATGATCCTCAAACACTAAAATTTCAGGTTTGAGAGAAGTTTGACCTTTTCTATAGTTATGTTCTAAAATGACACAAATCTGCAAAAGTCCTAATTTAATTGATAAAAAAAGTTTAATCAATCAAAGAAAATATGTGGTCTCTGGAAGTGAATCCCCAGACCCTAACTATCTCATTATTAATCAAATAAAAACCCAAAAAACTAGTTTTATTTCTTCATTTTTGTTTCCTACTTTAGCTTTATCACTCTCTTTGAAATTGGAACTTAAATAGTATTGCTAGCAATTGGTTCAAATAAACTCATTAAAATGTTGTTCCACAGGATCAATACCTTTCTACACTAAAAGTTAACTTTTTCTCTTGTGGGTGAGTTGTTTGTCATTTTAAAGGTTAAACTCTGGGATTTCTTGCTAGTGAATGTATTGTGCAAACAACTCACATCAAATTTTGACCTAGTTGTTGGGGACAACGGATATTATTGTGAACCTCCATTGATTTTAATAATTAGGGTTTTTATTTTAGTTGATACTAACTCTTATCTGCTTGAACTCATGATTTCCTGAATCTAATGTTTCCTAATTTCCCTATTAGGTACTAGTGGTATATGTGGTGATCACAAAGTTTTGACTCTACACTGTTCCACCTAGAGATTGACAGAACCTTTCATCACCTAAATCGGGACCATCATTAGAGGATGCATGATGAGGAAGTCAACCAATAGATAGAACGGGCCCTTGCCGCACAAAGAGAGGCTATCTTGGCTGAATCAAGGGAAGCTTAGGTTTCCGAACTAGAAGCCCATGACACAGTACCACAAGAAGCAGAGAGGCAAAAGAAACTTAAGAACTTGTCTGCCCATAAATCTACTGACTCACTACATCTCGTAATGCCTCCTGCTATTAAAAATTAAGATCTGCACACAGTGGATCACCATGCTTCAAGGTTGTGCATTTGCTAGGAGGATGGGCGGAGATTTTCAATACCATCTACATTACTTCACTGGGTTTTTTTCCTTGTACAAGATGCCAGGCAACTCAGATGGTGCCATGAAACTGTAGCAAATAAAATATTGCATGACAGAACTAGCTAGAATTTGGTACAATGCTATGAAGGGAAACCAAATCACCACATAGGAGGCCCTCCAAGAAAGATTACTTCAAAAATATTATCCACCATCCCTCATCTATCAAATCAGGGGACAAATTATGAAGTTTACAATGGTTCTAGGAGAAACCTTGGCTGCAAATTAGGAGTGATTTAAAGAACTCCTTTGTCATTGTCCATGTCATGACATCTCCCAAGTAATGTTGATCAAAAATATCTATCAAGGTGTTGACAACAACACCAAGACCTTTTTTGACACCTCATCCGGGGGTAACTTTATGTTCCAAAGCTATGACATTGCCTGAGAAGTTGTCAAAATAAGCACTAAGACCCAAGCCCAAATCCAATTGAGAACAAGGGGGATTCTCAGAGTAGCCAAGGTTGAAGATGATTCCAAGCTCAAATCTGTTTCTGAAAGTCTCAAGAAGCTCACCTTGAAGCAATACGTCTGGAGTCCACTTTAAATCCATGTGAAAGAAGGGGACAACCGCATCAACCTTCATAACTACAATCATAAATAAAATCCACATATTACCTTTGTGGGAAATTCCAAGGCCATATCACTCTACTCAGCAATGGCAACTCCTTTGTGTGCAGAACCTGGAGGATCTGAACTCCATAAATATCATTCCCTGATTAATCTATTACAATGCAAACCAAACCAATAATCATCATGATTTCTAGTATGGCAACCTGGTGGCATAGAGAATGCAACACAACAACATCCTTATCAAATGAATTACCAAAATCATGGTCCTCTAGGTTTCCATTACAATAACCAACAAAACTATAGGAAAAAAGGAAACTATCAAGAAGAAAAGTTCCAAAATCTAAACCAAGGACCACATCTACAACAACATGATGCCCTTCACCTATAATGATGATATGTTCTTTACTGTAGAGAAAAATCTTCCAGTCTCAGCTATTGATGATTGCCACCAAGCCATAATCACTAGTTGGCAAGTCTATCAAAAGTCCTTTGATTCCCAGTTGGCTTCAATTGATGTCATCTCTATGCCTCATGTAGAAGCTTTTGTAGAGAAACCAAAAGTGAATTGAAAGCAGAACAACTCAATGTTGTGACAACTCACTCTAGCATTAACCCTTTAGAGAAGGTGAACCCTTCTATAGTGAGTCAGGGGGCGAAGATGAGGCGGTCGTCACTGAGAACCTGACAATATCTCAGCTAGACATTTCCACACATGAATAAGATGTTCTCATTTTCAAGCCTCGTATGACATACCAAGATTGACTAAAGTAGACCCGACCAAATTCTAGGCACAAAAAATTTAAACAAACTATGAAGAAGTTGTATGTCAATATCCTGTTACTTGATGCCATGGCTGAAATGCCTTAATGGACTAAATTCTTCAAGATCCTGCTTATTTGTAAATATATAACTTAAGAATGTGACAGTTCGATTTGGCAAATACTTCACTAGGCAATGTGCAGAGAAACATGCCTTGCAAATGTAAAGACCCCAGGTATTTTAGAATTTCATGCTCCATAAGTAATTCTACATACCAAATAGGGCTAGCCAACCTTGGAGCTAGCACTTCTATTGTACCGCTTAGCCTATGCAGGAAGCTTGGCCTTACTAACTCAAGACCCACAGGGATGACTATCGATCTTGTTGATTCCTCCACCACTATGTTGTTTGGTATCTTTGAGGATGTATCGGTCAAAGTTTGGAAATTTTATATTCCCTATGCTTTTGTAGTTTTGGATATCAAGGGGGATCGTCATTACCCTATTATCCTCGAAAGGATGTTTCTCATTACTAACGGGGACTTAATTGACATTGAAGATGGACTTATAACCCTAAGAGTAGAGAATCATACTTTTGACTTCCATGCTCTTAGAGGCTCCACGAAGTACAACACAGAAGAAGAAGCATAATTTTCAACTGCATCGAACAATTTACTCTGTTGTAACAACATCTCCTCTCTTTAGCAACCCATTGATTTCTAAGTGTAATATATCCTATAGGGTGATCAAACTCCAAAGATGATTGAGAGTGCAACTGTATAATTTTTTCAAGAAGTAAAATCCTCAACCATATAAGAGACATCTCTCCCCCTTGAGGCCACTCTTGCACATCACACCCCGAGTGCAGAAGATCCTTCCTTTCTAAAAACACAGTTAGATCGACAAACTCCAACTGAAATTCTAGAGGTCCCCACTCACCTTCCCTCTTCCATCACCATACTTCAATCTATGAAGACTATTATGCACCTCATGAATTGACAATACCACATGTCAATCAATAAGAATCAAATGGGGACATGGGTTGTAAATTTACCAAGTAGCAATAGATGCCAACCACCAAAATGAGGGGATGACCATGCATCCAATGAACCTCGGTCATGCATAACCTCATCATAATCTTATATATTCATCTCAAATACCACATTCATCATTAAACATCAAGTGATGTGAACTGACCATGTATGACTCCAACTATTTCCCTTAGTACTCTGACAGTTATCACACCATTTGTGGTAGGCTATAAGAAATAAGAATCCAATCAAGCATAAGGAAGTGGATGAAAGGAAAACCATCAAACTAACATGGATATCTGACACAAGCTCTAGTTCTTACTCCTACATGGTGGATAACTCTAGTATTAGGCCTTTGACATTAAACATGGCACTTGTTGGGACACAACCCAACACATATTTTCCCTTTCATCCTAAATCTAAATCTTTCTCAAGATGAGAAAAATTTTAAATTCAGGGTGGAGGTGGGTGGTACATACCTATTCCACCCACTGTATATTCCCTTTTGTAATGTTTATTATGTTATGTAGTCTAGATCTAAAAAAGTTAAAATTTCCCTTACTTACTTAAGATATGGCCTTTATCTCGTCAGCTAGTTCTGCATGCAAATCAATAAACCCCCTAAATAAGTGATTTTTCTTGCAATATTTGTATAAACTACCATTTCTATAAATCATCTAAGTAACCTAGGATTTTAAATAGAACTATCCCTTGGATAAGGTGGAAATTCATAATGTATAGATAGGAATCAAACACAATGTGACCCTACTTAAAATTTGCAGATGATTGTAAAATTTCTTGATTGCCTCAGGTTACCAAGAGAAATGAATGGATACCATGGTAATCCCAGTGCATTTAATTACAAACAAAAGTTTCACAAGTATAAACTCCTCTATAATTCTTCTATCATGCTCTTACCCCGCCACTTGCCAAAGAAATAATCAAATGCCAAAATGGCCAACTCTATGTTTCAGGTGGCATACCCTTCCCCCTGTACTACTCCTTCCATACCCGTCGTATTTTATCAGGGCTTATCACCCAAAAAGGATGCCAAAGTGCACAAAAAAATGCAATCAGTGTAATTGCAACAAAAAAATTAAAAGATTTTGTTTTGAAAATAGGAGGATTTCCTTCGTCCATGTCTCCATTCACTCTATTTTTTACCCAAGGGAATCTACATAACCCCAAACTAGTCAATAAACCTTGTTCTTATGCAGAACTTGTGAGGGTATGCAAGAGTACCATAAACAAAAAAATTGGGAATATGTTTCTTTACGAGTCTTGAAATGGAAACAAGTCGGGAGCTTTTTTGGGTACTGAATTGGAAAATTATTTTGGGATTCTAGGAAATTAGGGTCGTTTGACCATGGAAGGCGGTAAGGAATCAAGTTTTTCTAGGTGAGTGAGAAGGACTACATGATAGTATTATTTGGTATTGTTTATGATTCAATGTTTCTCTAGGACGAGAAACATTCAAGTTTGGGGTATTTGATGAATGCATATTTATCACTTTTAATTTCATATTTTGGATCATTCCTGATAAGAATTTTATTGATTATTCCCTAGTTTTAGATTTAATTTTATTAGTTTAGATTTTGTTTCTTTAATTGGAGGTTTTATTAGATTTACTTGGATTTTATAGGATTATGGTCCAATCACTTAAAATACCAAAAATACCCAATAAGAAGAGGCTTCAATTGCACATTCATCCTTCAAGACTTTCCAGTCGATTGAATGCATCACAATCAGTCGAGTCACATGCAAGAATTGGTCAAGTCCGAAAACCCTAGCCAATCAAGTAATATTTCAAATGATCGACTCGCCTGTAAGACATAGTCAAATTTAGAATCTAGAAGGCTCATTATTACATATGAACCGACCAATTGGTCACCAATAGGTCAACTGACCAGCCTTTGGCCCAAATCAAACATTAAAGCCAATCGGCCGAATGGCATCGTGGACCAAGTCTCCTCAGCCACAGTTAGGAGTAGTTTTTAGGGTTTCATTCCTCATTTCCCACCTATAAAAGGAGGAGGAGACCAAGCATAAATGATGATCTTTTTTATACTACATATTCATTATACTAAGTTGTCTTAGATACCCCTTGGGCTGCACAGAGAAAGAATAAGAGAAAGCATTCATCATTTGATAGAGATTGATTCATTGATGCTTCTTGGCAACATGACTCTTTCTATACCTATCCTTACTTAATTATCTATTTCTATAATGTATAAGTAAGAACTCCATATTGGGACTTGGGGAGTAGTCACATACCCCATATTTTACCTTAATCATATTTGACTCTATGATTCTATTGACTAGATGTTTCCCTTCTATTTCATGTACTCATTCTATGTTTAGATTAATTATATTTGTGTTGGGTGAAGAGAAAATTGATCTAGATAAGGATGAAACCATAGTCTCATGACTCAGTCAATTGATAGAGCCCTAAGATTAATATATTCATTTTATCCTATTAGTTATAATCCATGGTTAATAAATAACCTGATACATGGGTTTGTAACTGGTTGAATGGTTGAACAACAATTGTCAAACACATAAATCTCATATTTGAGAGTAGTCCAACCTTTGCTAGATGTGTGTTCTGGAACAACATAAAATTTCATAATTCCTGATGTAAGTAATGAAAATGTAAGGACATGAATCATTTAAAGTAAATGTGTGGTCTATAGAGGTCCAACCCCGACCCCTAGTATCTCATCATTAAATAAATTAAAACCCAATTAACTAGTTTTATTTCTACATTTTATTTCCAACTTTTACTTTAATCACTCTATTCAAGATCAAAACTTAACTATTACTCATAGAAATTGGTTCGAATAAACTCTTAAAATTTTGTTTCATGGGATGACACCTTTATATACTAAAAATTAACGTATTCTCTTGTTGGTGAGTTGTTTTCCATTTTAAAGGCTAAACTCAAGGATTTCTTCCAAGTAGATTTGATGTATAAAAGACGTGGATTAGGAGCCTGATAACACCCAAATCTATGTTTAAAGCAGGTCATGTGATGTAAGATATACCTGGCCCACTTGACACCGATATTGTTTAACAAACAATACATAATGAATGTGGTGTTTTGGCAATGTCTGTTTGATTTCTCTTTGGATGGACATTATAGTTAATCACCAAAGCCAATATGCGCCTCTTTTGGTCAAGAGAGGAGGAGGGTAGGGTGGACTTCTTCTTATAGGCCACGTTTGGTTTCTTCAAAAACCGATGAATATCCGACAACGTCAATTCATGGTGTTTGTAAAACCTTCCGGGTCAAGAAGATCGAAATACTATTCATAATCCTTACTCCATGTGTAATTTTCCTCATCTCCAGCAAAAAAGACATTTAAAGTATCCTCGGAGAGTTGGAAACGACGACTGACGATCATAGAAGTAAGAATTACTTCAGTATTCGGTGGTGGGATGAGCGAATCGTAGTTCCAACACAAGTTGGCGTAGAACTCATGAACAACCTTAGTGCTTGACATGGAGTTGTGAAAGCAGTCACGTTCGATCTCTAGGGTGAACAAATGGTGGGAGGTGAGAAGCCGGGAAATAGAAGCAATAATCGCTTGGTACCTAGGGGAAGGATCGATCAAAGCACAAAAAGGAAAAGGGCTTCAGGGAAGAAGGTCCTTGTGCCTATTTACAACCTCAATCGACACAAAGGAGGTATTATCAAATGTAATCAAATGATTATTAGATGAGGAAACTAGAGCATTGTTTGGAGCAGATCGTTTTCATCAATGAGAAGCCATTGAAACAAAAACGAGATGAAAAACTTGCAAACAAGCAATAGCAAACCTCAAACGCCGAACAAACACCACCAATGATGCCCGGGGAGGTCAAGATCAAGGTTTCTAGGTTGATCTAGGGCTAGGAGCGGGAGGTTTAGGGCAGGGGTTGAGAGCTTAGGGCTAAGAGGGGAGGAATCAATTGTCTATTTTCTAGTTGATAGGGAAAATAGTCAGGCGATCCTAACTTTTAAGTTGGCTCAGCCTGCGGATCGGTCGAGTTCTGTGTATGGAAAACTCGACCAAATGGTCCACTAAAGAAATACTCTCGGCTCCTGGTCGGTCGAGTTTTTCAGGGTGAAAACTCGACCAAAGGTCAACCTGACCTAAAAGTCACATTATTAGTTTCTAGCCATATAAATGCCAAATGAAATTCATTTTTCAATTCTATTATGTATAATTAACATAGGCACATTTAGCTCATCATTGGGCACTATTTTGCGATAAAACAAGGAATTCGATAAAAACCCAAAAAAAGCAAAAACTAAGCATGTTAACAAGCAAGTTAGGCACATTTAAGCATATATAGGAAAAACAAGGTGAAGAGTGACATGAGAAAACATATAGGGAAGAGACAACTAGCTAGATCACTTGGCAATATCATCCAAAGCAACAATCAGTATTTTAGATCGAATAACATTAATTGATCTCTAGCTAGAGTTTTGGTAAAGATATCTGCCAATTGATTTTCTGTGTCCACATGCGTGATATAGATATCCTTCTTGGCAATATGATCACAGATAAAGTGATGGAGAACCTTTATATGCTTTGCTCTACTATGCAATATAGGATTGTAAGAAAGATTAATTTCACTAGTATTGCCACAAAAGATAGGAGAAGCATCAAAAAATATGTTATAGTCTTGGAGCATTTGCTTCATCCATAGGACCTGACCACAACAACTCCCAGCTACAATGTACTCAGCCTCAGTAGTTGATAATGCCACGATGCTCTGTTTCTTGGAGAACCAAGACACCAAGCATGGTCCTAGGAGAAAGCAAGTTCCACGTGTGCACTTTCTATCAACCAAACAACCTGCGTAATCCGCATCACTATATGCTCTAAGAGTAAAATCCCTTGATTTTGGATACCATAGTACAAAATTTTGGGTTTTGGCTAGGTACCTCAAAATCCTCTTAACAACTATAAGATGTGATTTTCTAGGGCTAGATTGAAAGCGAGCATACAAGGAAACACTAAACATAATATCAGGTCTAGAGGCAGTTAAATAAAGTAAGCTTCCAATCATACCTCTATAGAGCTTCTCATCTACTTTCTCACCTTCTTCATCTTTATCAAGTTTGGAGGTTTTGGACATGGGTGTATCTATTGTCTTCATATTCTACATCCCAAAGCATTTGAGTAGTTCATTTGTGTACTTGCCTTGATTGATGAAGTTTCCTTCTTTATTTTGTTTGATTTGAAAACCAAGGAAGAAGGTCAACTCACCCATCATGCTCATCTCGAACTCACTATGCATAAGAGAACTAAACTCCTTGCAATGATCAAGACCAGTTCTGCCGAAATGATATCATCAACATAAATTTGAATAATAAGAAAGTTGTTAGAATTGTGTTTTAGAAACAAGGTAGAATCGACTTTGCCCATGACATACCCATTATCTAACAAAAATTTCTTTGGTTTCTCATACCAAGCTCGAGGTGCTTGTTTGATTCCATAGGGACCTTTTTGCAACAAATAAACATGATTAGGTAGCTTGTCATTTTTAAAGCCCGGGGGTTGAGCAACAAATACTTCCTCCTCAATTGTACCATTCAAAAATGCACTTTTAACATCCATTTGATATAGCAAGAATTTTTTATGAATAGAAAAAGAAAGTAGCATTCTAATGGATTCAAGTCTAGAAACAAGAGCATAAGTTTCATCAAAGTCAATACCTTCTTGTTGGTTGTAACCTTGTGCTACTAACCTTGCTTTGTTTCTTACCACTTTGCCTTTCTCATCTAGCTTGTTGCGGTAGACCCACTTGGTGCCAATGATCTTTCTATCACTTGGTCTTGGCACTAGAGTCCACACACGATTCTTCTCGAACTGCTCCAGCTCTTCTTGCATAGAAAGGATCCACTCATCGTCACTAAGGGCTTCTTTAATATTCTTTGGCTCTAATTGTGAGATGAAGGCACTGTATGCTTGTTCTTTGTTGTATGTAGCTCGTGTCTTCACTCTCTCGAATGGATTGCCGATGATAAGTTCCTTGGGATAATTCTTTGCAAAGCGGGGAGTAGGATCCTTATTTTCTTCTTCTTCTTTTTCAATCACTTGCTTGCCTTTGTTGTCGATGTTGAGATCTTTTAAGATAGGAATTAAGTCATTTACAACATCATTATCCACAACATGCTTTCTAACAGTAGGGTTAGTTTCAATAAACTTAACATTAATAGATTCCTCAATTTTAGACAATTCAATGTTGAATACTCTATATGCCCTGCTAGTAGTTCTATAGCCTAGGAAGAAAGCATTATAAGATTTTGGATCAAACTTGTCAAGAGAATCCTTCGTGTTTAAAACAAAACAAGGACATCCGAAAACATGAACGAAATCAATAGATGGATTTCTACCACGCCATAGTTCATAGGGGGTTTTCTTTAAAGAAGGATGTGTAACAACTTGGTTTTGCACAAAGCATGAGGTGCTAACAGCTTCAGCCCAAACTTCTTAGGAGTGTCATACTCAAGAAGCATGGTCCTAGCCATCTCCTGTAGCAACCTGTTCTTCCTCTCTACAACCCCATTTTGTTGAGGCGTACGAGGAGAAGAGAAATTGTGTGAATAGCCAGATTTCTCACAAAAATGCTCAAAAAGATCATTTTCAAATTCTTCCCCATGATCACTACGGATAGAAACAATCTGGCAAGAAGCTTCACTTTTAGCCCATTTACAAAAGCTCGAGATAACATCAAGAGTATTGCTTTTAGAAACGAGAAAGAAGGTCCAAGTATATTGAGAGAAATCATCAACAATAACAAGACAATACTTGGAACCACAAAGCGTTTGCATTCTCATTGGTCCGAATAGATCAATATGAAGAAGTTCAAGAACTCTCTTAGTACTTATGACTCCTTTGGATTTGAAGGAGGATTTGGTTTGTTTCTAAGATGATCAAATCACGAAAACAAGATCAACGAATGCGGAAGCAATTAGCAGCAGAATTATAAAAAATCACTAAAAATGTAAAACTTTTTACGAAGAGATCCTTGAACAATAAAAACTCTTTCATAAACAAACATGATAAGTCATTTACAAACTGATCCATAGTTACATCTCTGTAATAAACACATATCGAGCATTACAACATCAATCACCTTGATAACTGTACAAGGTGAGATACAAAATCTCCAGGCATCAACCAAAATCTCAGATACACAGACTCCTAGGACCTGAGAGTACAGAGACGACATAGGCCATACTATCTACACAACTTGACATAACAGTGTCTCCACCTGAGGATCACTGCTGTCCCTGAGACTGCTGTTGCTACTGCCCACCCTCTGATGGGTTCCTTCGTCCTCGGCGTCTACCTAAAAAGTCGAATCCCACGGGAGTGAGACAATTGAATAATTGTCCCAGCGGGAGATATGACCCTCCTCTAGAAGATTGGTTATTACAATAATGGAATAACAAAAAGAGGTAGAATTATAAAGATTCAACAGCAGGTAACATTGTATAAGCTAAGGGAAGCAACATCCTTATAAGTAATCAATTCAATTATCATATAATTGAATGACAAAGCATATATCAATAAGGAATATGAAGAACATGTATACTAGTTACTTAACTAGAGCACTATGAATAATGTAACATCAATCATTATTTCTCATAGCTCAACTTAAGAAAATATGCTATACGGCTGAATTACATTTTACAAATATTATTATGCCCTGAGGAGATGAGTTACACCTCTCATACTCCAACCGACCATCATTAGATTGCAATCGGTACCATACCTAGGTCATCAGGAGAGCCAGATTCCTATGACCTCATCACTCCTCAATATGCATGAGGATCAAGATGTAGGACATCTCGTGTCTCTGCTATAATAGCTTTCCAGGGTATTCTGGCAACTTCGCTATTTACAGCTACATTGGCGTTCTGTACTCTCTTCTCTATCGAGGGACTTCTTGTTTATCGCTCATCGATGCGGCATTATCAACATCATCGGGAGATTAGTGATACATCTTCCCGGCATAAACATATAATGAAGGATTGAGAGATTAGTGATACATCTTCCATCAAATCCAGCATTAGGACATAAGGATATTCGCATCCATAACCCCCACATACTCAAAAGTATGTGCTCCAGGAGTTTCCTTAGGAAAACCTATTTCACCATCATGTATTTACTAACAATGATGGTTCTATGGTCAGGGCTCTACATGATATCTTGATTAATAAAGTACATTATAGCATTCTCAAGCACCAAGCATGATTTCTAACATAAATCAAAAGAACAAATGCTATAAAGAAAGGGTACTACTTGTATCAAGTTCCTATCACATACTTTCAATATTGGGATATCAATCCCTAACATTTACATCATTGTGATTCAGGAATATGGGTATTCAAACCCTTGAATTATCATAACACTTGTTACCAAGCAACATTTCATATCATATGGTCATCTTAATATTATGACTTTTGATTATAAACAAAGCATATGTTTCTCATGGCTCATTCAGCCTATCAAGCTCACATGTTACCACTCACCAGGTAACATAGCATCATTATACTTGAAGTATGTAGAGTATTTTCAATACATAAGACATCATAATCCTTACCTGGATATGATAACCTCTTATTAACACCTGCATGATTAATATTTACTAATAACATGCATATTGTATCATAACAACACAATACATGTTCTTCTCAAACTATATATATGATACCACGATCGTGCTACCTTGCATGGTCATGCAAGAGTAAGCTACCACGGCCGTGCTTCATTGCACGGTCGTGCAACAAAGGTTTCACCACGACCGTGTCATAATACCACGGCTGGTTTTTAGGGTTAGGATTCTCATTCTAAATAGAGTTATCCATCATCTTAATTGATTAGGAATAGTGATTCCTTATCTCATACCTCATCATAGAGTTTCATGCTTAAAGCATAACTCAGAAATAGGGTTTACTTATTCATATCATCACTTCACCCAAGATTAGGGTTTACTATTCATGTTACATCACATTACCCTTGATTAGGGTTTACTATTCATGTTACATCACATTACCCTAGATTAGGATTAAGGGCCAACAACCTTGTAAATTAGGGTTTAGGGTCATAATGAGGGTTTCATGATATCTTTAAGGATCATACCCTTGTTTACTTCATGAATCATACTCATACATTAACCCCATAATATCATTTTTCTCAATCTTGATTAGATCATATAATGTAGCAAGTCATTGTTCTTATAAGCAATTAGGGTCTCTTCCTTAATTGACATTAGTCACTTAGGTACTATTAGGGTTTCAACCTTTGTACCATCATTATGTATGAAGATTACTTCCACTCATGCTCTTAATAAGGTTAAGATTCTTTAATCATTATGATTAGGGTTTCCATGATCTCATTGTGAAGGATCATACCCTAATTATGTGTATTCATACATGTTGGAGATATATTACTTGTTTGTCATTCAAATTAGGAGTCTTCTCTCTCCTCTTATCATTAGATGATGTTTACATCTCTTATGATCAGGTTAGGTCAAATCATCCTTGATAACATAAGTCAAGTCATCACTAATAAGGTCATTAGGGTTTGCTTGATCAAGAGGTATTGACTACTTAAACCCATCAAGGGTACTTCGGTAAAGTTCATCATTGATCATGTCATGCATCAATCAACTAATTACTTATTCCCTTAATGTCTTTAGGTATCATTAGGGTTTAGACTAATCAACCATTGAACCATCTAAGCCTTCAAAGCATTAAGCATTCTTGACCTTAAAAGATCCCAAACGGTCTTGCACTTTCAGCCTCCAAATGGTTTTGAAACCGCATGGAATGGTTGACCGTTTGGACCCTTTGACTTTTGAAACTGTTTGGCCAAGAACACACTCAAGACTATTTTCCCCTAAATGGTCTTGAAACCATTAGGTCACGTTGACCGTTTAGTCAAGTTTGACTTTGAAACCGTTTGAACAAATCAGCCTTGAAACCGCATGGATGCTCACGGTTTTGAAACCACATGAACCCTCACGGTTTTGAAAACCGTTTGGTCCCTCATGGTTTTGAAACTGTTTGGTCCCTCAAGGTTTTGAAACCGTTTGGTCCCTCACGGTGTTGAAACCGTTTGGTCCCAAATCATCTCAAAACCGCATGGACCCATAAGTGTGTCAACACCTCCAATTGCTTTAGGATTTTCAATGTTGAACCCCTATTGTTCAAGCCAAGGTTAACCACTTATCAGTTGAGCCAATTAGATTAACCCTCTACTGATTTGACCCCAATTGATCGTCAATCTGTCACCAATTAGGGTTTGGGTTGATTGGATTAGGGTTGGAGTCGATCATCCTTCAACATTCATCAACATGAGCCTAATTGATGTTGAACCCATTGAACCATCACTGAATTGGGTCATGTATTGACCCCAAATGGTCTTGGGATCGTTTGGACATCTTCCAAATGGTCTTGAGACCGTTTGATAAAAGTTGCATAAAAAACTAACTCAACCTAATAAGGTTTGAACCATAGATTTGACCATTAGGTCACTAATCGATTGTATTTCAACTTATTGCCTTTCAATCTTCAATTACTTAACCATAGTCAACCCTAGACCTCTAAACGGTCTTGGGTGACCTCCAAACGGTTTTGAAACCATTTGGGAACTCTCTAAACGGTCTTGAAACCGTTTTCCCATGATGTCATCAAAAACTAAGTCAATTGTTTATGGGTTGAACCCTAATTAGGTCATAAAATCAGCACTTGATTATTCAACAACTTGATATGATTTGACCCTCAATTGGTCAACCCCACTTAACCCTAGAACTATAAATGGTCTTGGGTTGTCACCAAACGGTCTTGAGACCATTTGAGTGATTCCCTAACGGGTTTGAAACCGTTTGGGCCACTCAACCCAAACTTCAACATGATTGGTCCATTGAAATCAGCAATGAACCTGATTAGGGTTTAGGTGATTGAAGTGCCTTCAACTTGAGATTTACTTGGAATTAATTAATGATTCTTGGTGGGTGATTAACTCATATTGTGTACAGAAATTCCCCAAATGTTCAATGCTTGGTCAACTCAACCAAATGGTCTTGGAGACCGTTTATCACCAAACGGTCTAGTGAAACCGCATGAATCCAAACGGTTTTGAAACCGTTTCACCAAGGGGGGTGCAAACCGTTTGCTAAAGTAACTTTGGTATTCACGCCCCCTTCTTCTACCTCAACATCATGGTCTGTTCTTCACCGTTTTTTTTGCAAGAAAGCATAGAAGAAAGGAAAGAAGAAGAACTAGCAACGTTTGCAAGAATAGAAGATGCATATTCAAAGCTTTTAAGGTTTAGAGTTATAAAACCCACCTTAGAACCAGCTCTAGAGCTCCAAGCTTCGAAGCTATAATGGTGGCTTGATCTCCACAGGTCGTCCAAGGTTTCTTCTTCAAGAATTGGTTGGCAAGGATGGCTAGAAAGAAGAACTAAGTAAGAAAACTAGCAAACCAACCTAGTATCATGATTTCCTCCATGAATCCGAGCTAGGAGATAACCAAACTTACCTAGATCAACTTGGTCGTTCTTCCTTGTTCTTGAGCTCCTCCTTAGTCGGTCCAAAGCAAGAAGATGAGGAGAGGAAATGAAGGGAACAGTCCCTTCCCTTGTAAAGAAAATTGCTTATATACTTGGTATATATTTTCAAGGCAAGATAATTATCCTTTTCTCTTTACATCTATAACCTCCACGCCCCCTCTCTATTTCTTTTCCACATTTCCCTCCCTCCTTATCACATGCAACGCTCTTCCATAACCACGTTTTAGAGGAAAAGAAACCAAGTATCTTATTTAAGTTGCACATATAAAAGGGTTATTTGCATACATCTTGATTATTTAGATATAAGAACTATCTTTCTTATTTGCTTACTCAAATGAGGCGCCCCCCTCATTTTATTTACTCTACTTGATGCCAAGATGCATGAGAGATACTATAGAGGGTATATTTTACATGTTGCACCCTATGTTTTGGGTAAATTGCACTTTATACCAAAACTAGGGTTTAAAGCACACAGATTGCTCTACAAGCTATATCTTGGTGCCTAAGCTTGGAGAATCCATACCACCACATCATATTCATTCTTATGATGTCTCATCATCAGAGGAACATCTCAACATGTGCAATTTGCAAGTTAACCCCTTTAATTGGGTAATTTTCACATAGGTCCTTATTAAATAAAACAATATTACAACATTGCTCAAAAAGGACATAAATATAAATATAAGTTCGTCAGAAGCTCTAATTACATATCAAAAGATAATCACAAGCATCTAATCACATGTCTTTAAGCAAAACACCTAGGGTTAGTTCATAACCCAGGTCAGGGATGTTACAAATTATCCACCCCTTACTAGGATTTTGTCCCCAAAATCGATAAAACATTTTAAGAGAAAAGAGTAGGGTATTTCCTTGTCATCTCTTCCTCTAGTTCCCATTTGGCTTCTTCAACACCACAATGATTTCAGAGGACTTTCACAAGACTTATATCTTTCTTTTTCAACTTTTTAATTATGTTATCAAGGATTGACACTGGTCCTTCCTCATAAGATATGTTATCATTCAATTCTACTTCCATAGGTTGTAGAACTGACTCTGTATCAGGGTGATATTTCCTCAGCATAGAAACGTAAAACACAGGGTGTAACCTCTGTAACTCTAGTGGCAACTCTAGTTTATAGGCTACCTTTCCAATCCGTTCAATGATTGGGTAAGACCCCATAAACCTAGGAGCTAACTTCCCTTTTCTTCCAAAACAAATAATTCCTTTCCAAGGTGAGACTTTGAGATATACTTTGTCTCCAACCTGGAACTCTAATGGTCTACGACATTTATCAGCATAAGATTTCTATCTATCTTGTGCAGTCTTTATCTGTTGTTGTATTATTTTAATCTTTTCTGTGGTTTGCTGCACAAGATCAGGACCTAACAGTTGATATTCACCAGTCTCATACCAACATAGGGGTGATCTACAACGTCTACCATACAAGGCTTCATAAGATGCCATGTCAATGCTATGTTGATAGCTATTGTTATAGGCAAACTCTATTAAGCTTAGGTGTAGATCCCCACTCCCTGTAAACTGAAGAACACATGCTCTAAGCAAGTCTTCCAAGGCCTGTATAGTCCTTTCTGACTGTCCATCAGTCTGAGGATGAAAGGTTGTACTAAACCTTAACTGTGTACCGAAAGCTTTATGAAGTCTCTCCCAAAAATGACTTGTAAAATGGGGACCTCTGTCAGAAATGATGGTAACTGGGACTCCGTTTACTATCTCAGCAACATACAACTGTGCTAACTTCTCAGTAGAATAGGTTGTTTTACGTTGTTTTAACAGGAAGGAAGTGTGCTGTCTTTGTCAACCTATCAACTATTACCCAAATGGAATCATGCCCTTTGCTTGTCTTGGGTAGGCCAATGACAAAGTCCATGGTTACATGATCCCATTTCCACTGTGGTATGGGTAAAGGGTGCATTGTTCTTGCAGGCTTCTGGTGTTCAGCTTTGACTTGCTGACACACAGGACACCGCATAACAAACTCATCAACGTCTTTCTTCATTCCAGGCCACCAATACATATCTTTCAAGTTTCGATACATCTTGGTGCTTCCTGGATGCATGGCATACATCGAAGAATGAACTTCTTTCAGGACTAACTTTCTCAAGTCATCCACATCAGGCACTATCATCCTACCATGATAATAGGCCACTTGGTCATCTGAGTCATGGAAACCATCTCGTTTATCATTACCATACTCCGATCTGATCTGTTGAACAACAACATACACTTGTTGTGCCTTTTTGATCTGCTCTCTTAGAGTAGGTTTTATATGCATCTCAGCTAACAACCCAGCTAACAATGATACTTTCAACTGTACATTGTCTTGTCTTAAGGAGATAAGCATATCTCTCCTTGAGCACACTAAAGAATTTAGTTGTACTTTATCTAAGGCTGGTGTTGCTGATTTCCTACTCAAAGCATCAGCAACTACATTGGCCTTCCCTGGATGGTAATCAACTGTACAATCGTAGTCTTTGATTAACTCCATCCAATGACGTTGCCTCATGTTAAGCTCATGCTGAGTAAAGATATACTTAAGGTTCTTATGATCAGTGAAAATCTAGAATGTTTCTCCATAGAGATAGTGTCTCCAGATTTTCACAGAATGAACCACAGCAGCTAGCTCCTGCTCGTGTGTCAGATAATTCTCCTCGTGTTTCTTAAGCTGTCGGGAAGCAAATGAAATCACTTGTTTATCCTGCATCAACACACATCCAAGTCCATTCTTGGAGGCATCACAGAAAACTATGTATCCTTTCCCTTGATCAGGTAACACAAGCACAGGTGCACTTGTCAACCTCTCCTTCAACAACTGGAAAGATTGCTGGAACTTGTCACTCCAAGCAAAAGGAACATCCTTCCGGGTCAACTTGGTCAAGGGTAAATCTATGGAACTAAAGTTCTTAATGAACCTCCAGTAATAGCCAGCCAACCCTAAGAAACTACAGATTTCCATCGGTGTCTTCGGCTGCTCCCATTGTAGAACAGATTCCACCTTTTTAGGATCAACACGAATACCCGAGGCAGATACCACGTGTCCAAGGAAAGAAACTTCTGGTAACCAGAACCCACACTTACTAAACTTAGCATATAGCTTGTGTTTCCTTAGCAAGGTTAGAGCCTGTCGAAGATGCTGTTCGTGCTGCTGAGCATCTCTACTGTAGATCAGGATGTCATCTATAAAGACAACAACACACTGATCGAGAAAAGGTCGGAAGATTCTATTCATGAGTTCCATAAATGCAGCTGGTGTATTAGTTAGTCCAAATGACATAACTGTGAACTCATAGTGACCATACCTTGTCCTGAGAGTAGACTTGGGTATATCACTATCCTTAATACGGAGTTGGTGATATCTTGACCTCAAATCTATCTTTGAAAAGACGGTTCAACCACGCAACTGGTCAAAGAGATCATCAATCCTAGGCAGAGGATAATTGTTCTTTATTGTTACTTTATTTAGCTGTCTATAATCAGTGCAAAACCGCATTGATCCGACTTTCTTTTTAACAAAGAGTACCGGAGCACCCCAAGGTGAAGTACTCAGTCAGAAGAAACCCTTCTCAAGCAACTCCTGCATTTGTTTCTTGAGTTCTTCCATCTCAGCAGGCACAATCCAATACGGTGTTTGTGCTATAGGTTGTGTATCTGGGATCAAATTGATCTCAAAATCAATTTCCCGAGGCGGTGGCACACCTGGAAGTTCTTCAGGAAATACATCCTCAAATTCCCTGACTACAAGAACTTCAACAAGGTTAGGACTATCCATGGTAGTATCTACCATATGGGCCAGGAATGCATAACATCCTTGCCTCATCAGCTTCTTTGCAAACATGGCTGACACAAGATAGGTAGGTAAAATCTTTCTCTCTCCTTAAAAGATCCATGTGTCACTACCATCAGCGAACACAACTTGCTTGGACTCACAGTCAAAAACAACCTTATACCTTTCTAAGGTATCCATCCCAAGGATTATATCAAATCCATGCATTTCAAGTGGTATAAGATCCACTTGAATGCGATGTCCAGAAAAGAAAAGGGTGCAGGGTGAACATACCTCCCGCAACACAGCAGACCCTCTCAATGGAGTTTCTAGCAACAAACTATCTGCTCTATGACTTTAGTCAAATTGCAGTCAAGAATCACTCTTCGAGTGATAAAGGAGTGTGTAGCACCCTGGTCTATCAAAACAGATACAACACATGATGTAAACATATTAGAATATAACAACTCCATCTGACCTGCCACAACCCGAGGGTTGATAACTGCATCAGGTGGATTGATCACGTAGAATCTCGTTGTTGCCTGTGGTTGATTCGGTACTGGATGACTAGATGTCGATGACCCTTCTTGGGACACTTGTCCACATCCTCTAGTGTTACCAGAAAATTGTCACCTTTGTGGTCCTTGCTGGTTCTGTCTCTGAGGTTGAGTCACACTCACCTCTCTAGCTTTGCAGTCCTTCATCAGATGTCCCATCTTTCCACATATATAACAACTCTTGTTTTGTTGTTGTGGTCTGGGTGGTCCTGTCACCGACATAGATGCTGAACTGTGAGCTCCTCCGAGTGGTAGGCTTCATCCTCTATCCCTATTTGATGTCCACTGCGTCTGAGTATTGGATTTAGGTGGTGGCACAGGTGCAGAAAACCTAGGTTTCTTGAAACCTTTGGATGAAGATCCTTGGTAATGGGGATGCATTCTCTTGTTATAGGTATGTCTCTTTTCTGCTACAGACCTTTCTACCCTTCGGACTGACTCAACGAAGGTAGCAAACCTCTCTCTATTTTCTAGGGCAGACATGGGAGTAGACAACTCAGCGTTTAGCCCTTTCTCAAAACGTCTTATCCTTTCTTCATCTGTGGTTGGCATGTGCGGGCAAAACTGCAACAACTCCATGAATTTAGCATCGTACTCGCTAATGTTCATCAGACCTTGCCTTAACCTCTCAAACTGAGAGATTTTCTCATCCAGAAACGTCTTAGGAAAATATCTATTGACAAATTCCCGTCGGAAGTCTTCCCAAGCAACTTCCACACCATGCCTCTTCTGCTCTTCCATGGTCCACCAGTGACCATCACTCCCCTTGAGAAGATAGACAACATGTCTAACCTTCTCAGCTTCAGGGATGTTCAGGATTCTAAAGGCTTTCTCTAGTTCAGTTAACCATAAGTCAGCATCAGCGGGGTCAGCTGTTCCAAAGTACTCCATGGCCCCAACTCGGCGAAGTCGTTCAAACGTCTTACCGATTCCTTGTCCTTCAGGGTGGTTAGGTGCCCTAGGTACATGCATAGGTATCCTATCCGTTATATGTGTCATGGCAGTCATAAATTGCCCAAACATGGTCTGGACAGCTGAGTTCCCCATGTCAGCAAGATCGAATTGGGGTGGTTCAGGCATAGGTTGCTCTATCTCGGGGTGTATTGCACCTTCTCTGGGTGCAGCAACACTACTCTCTTCAATGTATTCCTCATGTGGTCCAGACATCCTTAGTCTTATCTTCTTCTCCTGAGCAGTAGAAGACACTATTAGACATACTGTAAGACTCTAGAACTGACTCAACATCTTAAGTCCTATGTCTCTGTAGACTCAGCAAACCTAGAGCTCTGATACCACTAAATTGAGACGATCGAATCACGAAAACAAGATCAATGAATGCGGAAGCGATTAGCAGCGAAATTATCAAAAATCACTAAAAATTTAAAACTTTTTACGAAGAGATCCTTGAACAATAAAAACTCTTTCATAAACAAACATGATAAGTCATTTACAAATTGATCCATAGTGACATCTCTGTAACAAACACATCTCGAGCATTACAACATCAATCACCTTGATAACTGTACAAGGTGAGATACAAAATCTCGAGGCATCAGCCAAAATCTAAGTTACACAGAATCCTAGGACCGAGAGTACAAAGACAACATAGGACATACTATCTACACAACTTGACATAACAGTGTTTCCACCTGAGGATCACTGCTGTCCCTGAGACTGCTGCTGCTGCTGCCCACCCTATGATGGGTTCCTTCGTCCTCGGTGTCTACCTAAAAAGTCAAATCCCACAGGGGTGAGACAATTGAATAATTGTCCCAGCGGGAGATATAACCCTCCACCAGAAGCTTTGTTATTACAATAATGGAATAACATAAAGTAGTAGAATTATAAAGATTCAATAGCAGGTAACATTGTATAAGCGAAGGGAAGCAACATCCTTATAAGTAGTCAATTTAATTATCATATAATCGAATGAAAAAGCATATATTAATAAGGAATATGAAGAACAGGTATACTAGTTACTTAACTAGAGCACTATGAATAATGTAACATCAATCATTATTTCTCATAGATCAACTTAAGCAAATATGCTATACGACTGAATTACATTTTACAAACATTATTATGCCCTGAGGAGATGAGTTACACCTCTCATACTCCAACCGACCATCATTAGATCGCAATCGGTACCATACCTAGGTCATCAGGAGAGTCGGATTCCTATGACCTCATCACTCCTCAATCTACATGAGGATCAACATGCAGGACATCTCGTGTCTCTTCTATAATAGCTTTCCAGGGTATTTTGGCAACTTCACTATTTAGAGCTACAGTGGCGTTCTATACTCTCTTCACTATCGAGGGATTTCTTGTTTATCGCTCAACGATGCGACATTATCAACATCATCGGGAGATTAGTGATACATCTTCCCGGCATAAACATATAATGAAGGATTGAGAGATTAATGATACATCTTCCATCAAATCCAGCATTAGGACGTAAGGATATTCACATCCATAACCCCCACATACTCAAAAGTATGTGCTCCATAAGTTCCCTTAGGAAAACCTGTTTCACCATCATGTATTTACTGATAATGATGGTTCTATGGTCAGGGCTCTACATGATATCTTGATTAATTAAGTACATTATAGCATTCTCAAGCACCATGCATGATTTCAAACATAAATCAATAGAACAAATGCTATAAAGAAAGGGTACTACTTGTATCAAGTTCCTATCACATACTTTCAATATTGGGATATCAATCCCTAACCATCACATCATTGTGATTTAGGAATATGGGTATTGAAACCCTTGAATCATCATAACACTTGTTACCAAGCAACATTTCATATCATCTGGTCATCTTAATATTATGACTTTTGATTATAAACAAAGCATATGTTTCTCATGACTCATTCAACCTATCAAGCTCACATGTTACCACTCACCAGGTAACATAGCATCATTATACTTGAAGTATGTAGAGTATTTTCAATACATAAGACATCATAATCCTTACCTGGATATGATAACCTCTTATTAAAACCTGCATGATTAATATTTACTAATAACATGCATATTGTATCATAACAGCACAATAAGGGTTCTTCTCAAACTATATATATGATACCACGGTCGTGCTACCTTGCATGGTCATGCAAGAGTAAGCTACCATGGCTGTGCTTCATTTCACGGTCGTGCAACAAAGGTTTCACCACGACCATGTCATAATACCACAGTTGGTTTTTAGGGTTAGGATCCTCATTCAATCTAAATAGAGTTATCCATCATCTTAATTGATTAGGAATAGTGATTCCTTATCTCATACCTCATCATAGAGTTTCATGCTTAAAGCATAACTCATAAATAGGGTTTACTTATTCATATCATCACTTCACCCTAGATTAGGGTTTACTATTCATGTTACATCACATTACCCTAGATTAGGGTTTACTATTCATGTTACATCACATTACCCTACATTAGGATTAAGGGCCAACAACCTTGTAAATTAAGGTTTAGGGTCATAATTAGGGTTTCATGATCTCTTTAAGGATCATACCCTTGTTTACTTCATGAATCATACTCAGACATTAACCCCATAATATCATTTTCTCAATCTTGATTAGATCATATAATGTATCAAGTCATTGTTCTTATAAGCAATTAGGGTCTCTTCCTTAATTGACGTTAGTCACTTAGGTACTATTAGGGTTTCAAACTTTGTACCATCATTATGTATGAAAATTACTTCCACTCATGGTCTTAATAAGGTTAAGATTCTTTAATCATTATGATTAGGGTTTCCATGATGTCATTGTGAAGGATCATACCCTAATTATGTGTATTCATACTTGTTGGAGGTATATTACTTGTTCTCATTCATATTAGGAGTCTTCTCTCTCCTCTTATCATTAGATGATGTTTACATCTCTTATGATCAGGTTAGGTCAAATCATCCTTGATAACATAAGTCAAGTCATCACTAATAAGGTCACTAGGGTTTGCTTGATCAAGAGGTAATGACTACTTAAACCCATCAAGGGTACTTCGGTAAAGTCCATAATTGATCATGTCATGCATCAATCAACTAATTACTTGTTCCCTTAATGTCTTTAGGTATCATTAGGGTTTAGACTAATCAACCATTGAACCATCTAAGCCTTCAAAGCATTAAGCATTCTTGACCTTAAAAGATCCCAAACTGTCTTGCACTTTCAACCTCCAAATGGTTTTGAAACCACATGGAATGGTTGACCGTTTGGACCCTTTGACTTTTGAAACTGTTTGTCCAAGAACACACTGAAGACCGTTTGCCCCTAAACGGTCTTGAAACCGTTAGGTCACATTGACCGTTTAGTCAAGTTTGACTTTGAAACCGTTTGAACAAATCAACCTTGAAACCGCATGGATCCTCACGGTTTTGAAACCACTTGAACCCTCACAGTTTTGAAAACCGTTTGGTCCCTCACGGTTTTGAAACCGTTTGGTCCCTCACAGTTTTGAAACCGTTTGGTCCCAAATCATCTCAAAACCACATGGACCCATAAGTGTGTCAACACCTCCAATTGCTTTAGGATTTTCAATGTTGAACCCCTCAATTGTTCAAGCCAAGGTTAACCACTTATCAGTTGAGCCAATTAGGTTAATTGATGTTGAACCCATTGAACCTAATTGATGTTGAACCTAGGGTTGGAGTCGATCATCCTTCAACATTCATCAACATGAGCCTAATTGATGTTGAACCCATTGAACCATCACTGAATTGGGTCATGTATTGACCCCAAATGGTCTTGGGATCGTTTGGACATCTTCCAAATGGTCTTGAGACCGTTTGATAAAAGTTGCATAAAAAACTAACTCATCCTAATAAGGTTTGAACCATAGATTTGACCATTAGGTCACTAATCGATTGTATTTCAACTTATTGCCTTTCAATCTTCAATTACTTAACCATAGTCAACCCTAGACCTCTAAACGGTCTTGGGTGACCTCCAAACGGTTTTGAAACCATTTGGGAACTCTCTAAACGGTCTTGAAACCGTTTTCCCATGATGTCATCAAAAACTAAGTCAATTGTTTATGGGTTGAACCCTAATTAGGTCATAAAATCAGCACTTGATTATTCAACAACTTGATATGATTGGACACTCAATTGGTCAACCCCACTTAACCCTAGACCTCTAAACGGTCTTGGGTTGTCACCAAATGGTCTTGAGACCGTTTGAGTGATTCCCTAACAGTTTTGAAACCGTTTGGTCCACTCAACCCAAACTTCAACATGATTGGTCCATTGAAATCAACAATGAACCCGATCAGGGTTTAGGTGATTGAAGTGCCTTCAACTTGAGATTTACTTGGAATTAATTAATGATTCTTGGTGGATGATTAACTCATAATGTGTAAAAAAATTCTCCAAATGGTCAATGCTTGGTGAACTCAACCAAATAGTCTTGGAGACCGTTTATCACCAAATGGTCTTGTGAAACCGCATGAATCCAAACGGTTTTGAAACCGTTTGGTTTCTAACGATTTTGCAAACCGTTTGGCCAAGGGGGGTGCAAACCGTTTGCTAAAGTAACTTTGGTATTCACGCCCCCTTCTTCTACCTCAAGATCATGGTCTGTTCTTCACCGTTTTGTTTGCAAGAAAGCATAGAAGAAAGGAAAGAAGAAGAACTAGCAATGTTTGCAAGAATAGAAGATGCATATTCAAAGCTTTTAAGGCTTAGAGTTATAAAACCGGCCTTAGAACCAGCTCTAGAGATCCAAGATTCGAAGCTTTAATGGTGGCTTGAGCTCCATATGTCGTACAAGGTTTCTTCTTCAAGAATCGGTTGGAAAGGATGGCTAGAAAGAAGAACTAAGTAAGAAAACTAGCAAACCAACCTTGTATCATGATTTCCTCCATGAATCCGAGCTAGGAGATAACCAAACTTAATAGATCAACTTGGTCGTTCTTCCCTGTTCTTGAGATCCTCCTTATTTGGTCCAAAGCAAGAATATGAGGAGAGGAAATGAAGGGAACGGTCCCTTGCCTTGTAAAGAAAATTGCTTATATACTTAGTGTATATTTTCAAGGCAAGATAATTATCCTTTTCTCTTTACATCTATAACCTCCACGCCCCCTCTCTATTTCTTTGCCACGTTTCCCTCCCTCCTTATCACATGCAACACTCTTCCATAACCACGTTTTAGAGGAAAAGAAACCAAGTATCTTATTTAAGTTGCACATATAAAAGGGTTATTTGCATACATCTTGATTATTTAGATATAAGAACTATCTTTCTTATTTGCTTACTCAAATGAGGCGCCCCCCTAATTTTCTTTACTCTACATGATGCCAAGATACATGAGAGATACTCTAGAGGGTATATTTTACATGTTGCACCCTATGTTTTGGGTAAATTGCACTTTATACCAAAACTAGGGTTTAAAGCACACAAATTGCTCTACAAGCTATATCTTGGTGCCCAAGCTTGGAGAATCCATACCACCACATCATATTCATTATTATAATGTCTCATCATCAGAGGAACATCTCAACATGTGCAATTTGCAAGTTAACCCCCTTAATTGGGTAATTTTCACATAGGTCCTTATTAAATAAAACAATATTACAACATTGCTCAAAAAGGACATAAATGTAAATATAAGTTCCTCAGAAGCTCTAATTACATATCAAAAGATAATCACAAGCATCTAATCACATGTATTTAAGCAAAACACCTAGGGTTAGTTCATAACCCAGGTCAGGGATGTTACAAATTATCCACCCCTTACAAGGATTTCGTCCCCGAAATCGATAAAACATTTTAAGAGAAAAGAGCACGGTATTTCCTTCTCATCTCTTCCTCTAGTTCCCATGTGGCTTCTTCAACACCACGATGATTCCAGAGGACTTTCACAAGACTTATTTCTTTCTTTTTCAACTTGTTAATTCTGTTATCAAGGATTGACACTGGTCCTTCCTCATAAGATATGTTATCATTCAATTCTACTTCCATAGGTTATAGAACTGACTTTGTATTAGGGTGACATTTCCTCAGCATAGAAATGTGAAACACATGGTGTAACCTCTATAACTCTAGTGGCAACTCTAGTTTATAGTCTACCTTTCCAATCCGTTCAATGATTGGGTAAGGCCCCATAAACCTAAGAGCTAACTTCCCTTTTCTTCCAAAACGAAGAATTCCTTTCCAAGGTGAGACTTTGAGATATACTTTGTCTCCAACCTGGAACTCTAACGGTCTACGACATTTATCAGCTTAAGATTTCTATCTATCTTGTGCAGTCTTTATCTGTTGTTGTATTATTTTAATCTATTCTGTGGTTTGCTGCACAAGATCAGGACCTAACAGTTGATATTCACCAGTCTCATACCAACATAGGGGTGATGTACAATGTCTACCATACAAGGCTTCATAAGGTGCCATGTCAATGCTATGTTGATAACTATTGTTATAGGCAAACTCTATTAAGCTTATGTGTAGATCCCAACTCCCTATAAACTGAAGAACACATGCTCTAAGCAAGTCTTCGAAGGTCTGTATAGTCCTTTCTGACTGTCCATTAGTCTGAGGATGAAAGGCTGTACTAAACCTTAAATGTGTACCTAAAACTTTATAAAGTCTCTCCCAAAAATGACTTGTAAACTGGGGACCTCTGTCAGAAACGATGGTAACTGGGACTCCGTGTAGTCCTACTATCTCATCAACATACAACTGTGCTAACTTCTCAGTAGAATAGGTTGTTTTAATAGGCAGGAAGTGTGATGTCTTTATCAACCTATCAACTATTACCCAAATGGAATCATGCCCTTTGCTTGTCCTGGGTAGGCCAACAACAAAGTCTATGGTTACACGATCCCATTTCCACTGTGGTATGGGTAAAGGTTGCATTGTTCCTGCAGGCTTCTGGTGTTCAGCTTTGACTTGCTGACACACAGGACACCGCATAACAAACTTAGCAACGTCTTTCTTCATTCCAGGCCACCAATACATATCTTTCAAGTTTTGATACATCTTGGTGCTTCCTGGATGCATGGCATACATCGAAGAATGAGCTTCTTCCAGGACTAACTTTCTCAAGTTATCCACATCAGGCACTATCAAGGTGATTGTATAATAATTTCATATATAGTCGAACATATATGGTTGAAGTGAACATATATGGTCGAACATAGGGACATGGGGACTAATTAGTGCCTGATGTGGATAACTTGAGGCAATTATCTATTTCTTAAGGATGGTGTTGCTGATTTCCTACTCAAAGCATCTACAACTACATTGGCCTTCCCTGGATGGTAATCAATTGTACAATCATAGTCTTTGATTAACTCCATCCAACGACGTCGCCTCATGTTAAGCTCATGTTGAGTAAAGATATACTTAAGGTTCTTGTGATCAGTGAAAATCTGGAATGTTTCTCCATAGAGATAGTGTGTCCAGATTTTCAAGGCATGAACCACAACAGCTAGCTCCAGATCATGTGTCGGATAATTCTCCTCGTGTTTCTTAAGCTGTCGGGAAGCAAAAGAAATCACTTGTTTATCCTGCATCAACACACATCAAAGTCCATTCTTGGAGGCATCACAGAAAACTATGTATCCTTTCCCTTGTTCAGGTAACACAAGCACAGGTGCACTTGTCAACCTCTCCTTCAACAGCTGGAAAAATTGTTGGCACTTGTCACTCCAAGCAAAACGAACATCCTTCCGGGTCAACTTGGTCAAGGGTAAAGCTATGGAACTGAAGTTCTTAATGAACCTCCGGTAATAGCCAGCCAACCCTAAGAAACTACAGATTTCCATTGGTGTCTTCGGCTGCTCCCATTGTAGAACAGATTCCACCTTTTTAGGATCAACACGAATACCCAAGGCAGATACCACGTGTCCAAGGAAAGAAACTTCTGGTAACCAGAACTCACACTTGCTAAACTTAGCATATAGCTTGTGTTTCCTTAGCAAGGTTAGAGCCTGTCGAAGATGCTGTTCGTGCTGCTGAGCATCTCTACTGTAGATCAGGATGTCATCTATAAAGACAACAACACACTGATCGAGAAAAGGTCGGAAGATTCTATTCATGAGTTCCATAAATGCAGCTGGTGCATTACTTATTCCAAATGACATAACTGTGAACTCATAGTGACCATACCTTGTCCTGAAAGCAGACTTGGGTATATCACTATCCTTAATACGTAGTTGGTGATATCCTGACCTCAAATCTATCTTTGAAAAGACGGTTGCACCACACAACTGGTCAAAGAGATCATCAATCCTAGGCAGAGGAAACTTGTTCTTTATTGTTACTCTATTTAGCTATCTATAATCAATGCAAAACTGCATGGATCCGTCTTTTTTTTTAACAAAGAGTACTGGCCCCAAGGTGAAGTACTCGGATGGATGAAACCCTTCTCAAGCAACTCCTGCAGTTGTTTCTTGAGTTCTGCCATCTCAGCAGGTGCCATCCTATACGGTGTTTGTGCTATAGGTTGTGTATCTGGGATCAAATTGATCTCAAAATCAATTTCCCGAGGCGGTGGCACACCTGGAAGTTCTTCAGGAAATACATCCTCAAATTCCCTGACTATAGGAACTTCAATAGGGTTAGGACTATCCATGGTAGTATCTACCACATGGGCCAGGAATGCATAACATCCTTCCCTCATCAACTTCTCTGCAACCATGGATGACACAAGACAGGTAGGTAAAATCTTTCTCTCTCCTTGAAAGATCCATGTGTCACTACCATCAGCGAACACAGCTTGCTTGGACTCACAGTCCAAAACAACCTTATACCTTTCTAAGGTATCTATCCCAAGGATTATATCAAATCCATGCATTTCAAGTGGTATAAGATCCACTTGAATGCGATTTCTAGAAAAGAAAAGGGTGCAGGGTGAACATACCTCCTGCAACACAGCAGACCCTCTCAACAGAGTTTCTAGCAACAAACTATCTGCTCTATGACTTATAGTCAAATTGCAGTCAAGAATCACTCTTCGAGTGATAAAGGAGTGTGTAGCACCCGGATCTATCAAAATAGATACAACACATGATGTAAACATATTAGAATATAACAACTCCATCTGACCTGCCACAACCCGAGGGTTGATAACTGCATGAGGTGGATTCATCGCGTAGAATCTCACTGTCGCCTGTGGTTGATTTGGTACTGGATGACTGGATGCTGATGACCCTACTTGGGACGCTTGTCCACGTCCTCTAGTGTTACCAGGAAACTATCGCCTTTGTGGTCCTTGCTGGTTCTGTCTCTGAGGTTGAGTCACACTCACCTCTCTGGCTCTGCAGTCCTTCATCAGATGTCCCATCTTTCCACATATATAACAACTCTTATTTTGTTGTTGTGGTCTGGGTGGTACTGTCACCGACATAGATGCTGAACTGTGAGCTCCTCCGAGTGGTAGGCTTCGTCCTCTACCCCTATTTGACGTCCACTGCGTCCGGGTATTGGATCTAGGTGGTGGCACAGGTGCAGAAAACCTAGGTTTCTTGAAACCTTTGGATGAAGATCCTTGGTACTGGGGATGCATTCTCTTATTATAGGTCTGCCTCTTCTCTGCTACAGACCTTTCTACCCTTCATACTGACTCAACGAAGGTAGCAAACCTCTCTCTGTTTTCTAGGCCAGACATGGGAGTAGACAACTCAGTGTTTAGCCCTTTCTCAAAACATCTTATCCTTTCCTCATCTGTGGTTCCCATGTGCGGGAAAAACCACAACAAATCCATGAACTTAGCATCGTACTCGCTAATGTTCATCAGACCTTGCCTTAACCTCTCGAACTGTGAGATTTTCTCATCCAGAATCATCTTAGGAAAATATCTATTGACAAATTCCCGTCGGAAGTCTTCCCAAGCAACATCCACACTAGGCCTCTTCTTCTCGTCCATGGTCCACCAGTGACCAGCACTCCCCTTGAGAAGATAGACATCATGTCTAACCTTCTCAGCTTCAGGGATGTTCAGGATTCTAAAGGCTTTCTCTAGTTCAGTTAACCATAAGTCGGCATCAATGGGGTCAACTGTTCCAAAGTACTCTGTGGCCCCAACTCGGCGAAGTCGTTCAAACATCTTGTCGATTCCTTGTCCTTTAGGCTGGTTAGGTGCCCTAGGTACATGCATAGGTATCCTATCCGTTATATGTGTCATGGCAGTCATAAACTGCCCAAACATGGTCTGGACAGCTGGGTTCCCATGTCAGCAAGATCGAACTGGGGTGGTTCAGGCATAGGTTGCTCTATCTCGGGGTGTCTTGCACCTTCTCTGGGTGCAACAACACTACTCTCTTCAACGTATTCCTCGTGTGGTCCAGACATCCTTAGTCTTATCTTCTTCTCCTGAGGAGTAGAAGACACTATTAGACATACTGTAAGACTCTAGAACTGACTCAACATCCTAAGTCCTATGTCTCTGTAGACTCAATGAACCTAGAGCTCTGATACCACTAAATTGAGATGATCAAATCACAAAAACAAGATCAATGAATGTGGAAGCGATTAGAAGCAGAATTATCAAAAATCACTAAAAATTTAAAACTTTTTATGAAGAGATCCTTAAACAATAAAAACTATTTCATAAACAAACATGATAAGTCATTTACAAACTGATCCATAGTTACATCTCTGTAACAAACACATCTCGAGCATTACAACATCAATCACCTTGATAATTGTACAAGGTGAGATACAAAATCTCGAGGCAATTATTATAAGAATTAGTGCCTGATGTGCCTAAAACTCAATACATGGTTGAAGTGAACATATATGGTCGAACATAGGGACATGGGGACATCTAGTCATCTAAGATTCCATTTTAATCAGTTAAGCAAATATGAAGGTAGATAAATGATTAAACTAGAAGGAGACTAGAAAAATATAGCAAAACAAAACAAGGAAAATAAAGGAAAAAAGGTCCCATCAAATTCTACTAAGAAGGAGAAGGAGTTCCTAGGTATTTAACCATTAATCCAAAAGTCTATGTACCTCGTTCTTGAGTGTAGACAACTAAAAAACATCCTAACAAGCAATTAACATCCAAACCTAGATACCATCATGGTAGGTACTCTTTTGGGGGTCATCCCACTCACTCTCGTGAAGTGTAACTAAAATCCATCAATTGTCCAAACCCTCTTTCAAGGATAAAGGACCAACACCCACAAATGTTTTGGATTACCTCTTAGGTCAAAGATGTCTAGAAGCATTAGGAATAGTAGAGGATCTGCCAGAAATCATGATGTAGTTAAACTGCCTCAGTTTCAAGGAAACTGAGGCAATTTCAATGCACATGGTCATATCTCTCTGACCTTGGATTCTATTAAGATACTCCCTAGGACTCCTCTGGAATTTTAGTCCAAACTACTTACTCTATCCATTTTTACCACTAATTTCTTGGTTTTAGCAAAAATAGCAATTCAAGAAGCAAAGAGATCAACCAAACCAACAATCACAACCAAACAACGAATATAGAACATAAACATTCTGTTGACCTAGGTGTCGCACATTGCCCATATTTTGATAATGACTTAACCATTCCATTCATATGTATCTAACAAATCTATTTGAGATCATTGCAGATATTAGATACAAGAAAAGAATCTCTTTTATCTCCATAGCTACTCTTCCGGCACATGCAAAACATGTGACTTTTAACCGCTTTGTAATATAGCCCTTAGAGGCTTAGAACATTTTATGTAATCACTCATAATCATGTTTTGCATTGTATCTAAGATGGATAAAATGATTGGGACTCAAAAATCCATCGTTTGTACAGTTTATGAAAATTCCAAAATACCCTTAACAGGGATTTTGTCGGCCGAATTCCAAACTCGGCCGATCCATATATTCTGGAATTTTCTGGGCTGTCGGCCGAGTTTCCAACTCAGCCGACCCCTGTTCGGTCGAGTTTCAATGGTAGGAAACTCGGCCGATCCACTGATCAGTCAAGACTGAAGGTCGACCGATCGGTCGAGTTTCCCCATGGAAACTCGGCCGACAGTCTATCTCTCAGACTTGTCGCCTAGTGTGTCGGCCGAATTGCCTTTAATGAAACTCAGCCAATCGGACTGTACTGGAATGCAGAAAAAGCAATTCCAACCGTTGGAGGAGTAGGTGGGACTCAAAATAGATCCGTTGCAAGTTGTAAAACGGCTAGTTTGTGCCACTTAACTCTCCCAACCTCAAAGGGACACCCTCAACTATAAATAGGACCTCTTGGACTTCATTCCAAGGTTGATCATTCACATATGCTTGGTCCTAGCCTTAGTTGAGTGGTTTCTAATCCTTTGAGCCCCTTTCTCTCTCTACCTTCAAAGCAAATTCGTGAGTATGAGTGAGTTAGGATCCCATGTATGAGAGCTATCATTTGTAATCTTGTAAAGCTCTCCTTTCCACTTCTCCCATCTCCATTCTCTATGAAGATTGATTGAAGTTTCTTCTCCGAGTGAAAGAGAAGAAGGTTGCTATTCTTCCCCAAGTGAAGGAGAAGAAGGCTAGCTGCTCCAGGCCTCCAAGTGAAGGAGAGGTGCAAGGCAAAGCTCAAGCAAGATAGGTAAATCCTGCAAGGCCGAAGACTAGAGCAAGAGTGGGTAATTCCTTTGAAGAAGGTGGAAGACTACTTGCTTGGTGGGTAAGTCCTTGGTGAGGTAGAAGATCTTGGCTTGATATATAAGTCCTTGGATGGTTGGTAGTTGTAGCTTGTAATCTTATTGTGTGATATATATAAGAGAACCAAGTTACAAATCCTAGAGCCTAACCAACTCTAGGTAGTGGACTGACATTGCTCCTAAGTTTAGGACATGGAACCACTCTAAACCACCTGTCCAAGTGCATGCTTTCCTTGTCTCTTATCCTTGCTTTGTATGCTAGTTTAGGACATCAAATTGCTGTTTTGAATTAAGTTCTGCACTTAATATAATTTGGTGGTCTAATCACTTTTGTGAAGTTTGTGAAGCTCTTTTCAACCCCCCCCTCTTCTAGAGCCCATTGATCCAACAAGTGGTATCAGAGCAGGTCTTCTCCAAGCTACTTCAACAAGTAGGAGAAGATGGGCGATTCAGCTCTTGGGTCACTCAATCTTGAAGGAAGCTTCTCCATGAGACCCCCGGTCTTCGATGGCACAAACTTCCTATATTGGAAGAGAAGGATGCAATTCTACATCCAAGGCGTGAGCTACGAGATGTGGAAGATAGTCCATCTCAAGTATGAAGAGCCGAAGGGGAACATCACCACGTGGACGGAAGATGAGATGAAGCGTGCTCAACTCAATGCTAAAGCTGTGAGCATCATCTACGCCGCCCTTTCACCATCGGAGTTCAACCGCATCTCTTCTTGGGACACGGCGCATGAGATTTGGCATAAGTTGTGTGTCACCTATGAAGGGACGGAACAAGTCAAGGAGGCCAAGGTCTATATGCTCGGCGGCCTACTTGAGAACTTCAAGATGGGGAAGAATGAAAGAGTTGCGGACATGTACACAAGGTTGAATGTCATCTTGAACAGCCTTGCAGCCCTTGGGAGTGTCATGGATAGAGGTACCATCAATGCAAAGATCTTGAGATCTCTTCCAAAGAGATGGGAGCCAAAGGTCACTTCAATTGAAGAAGTCTACAAGCTGAGCGAGTTGTCAACCGAGGAGCTGGTTGGTAATCTCCAAGCACATGAACCAAGGCTCGACAAGCAAGAGGAAGAGGAGAAAAGAGAAGAGAAGGAGTCCAAGAAGATGAAGGACACAGCCTTCAAAGCTCAAGTTGAAGAAATGATGCGGCAACAACAACTTGCCATGAAGTCTCCCTGCCCTTCCTCAAGCGAAGATGAAGGTGCAAATGATCATGAAGTCAACTATTCAAAAGGAAGACACTTCAAGGGCAAAGCATCATCCTCCACTCCTAGATGCTACGAGTGTGGTCAAAAGGGCCACTACAAGAATGACTGCCCAAAAGCCAAGAAGGGCTATCATAAGAGCAGCCACAAGAAGGATGACAAATACAAAAGAGAAGCCAAGTACAAGAAGAAGAACAAGAAGGAGAGAAGACCCAAAGATGCAGCTCATGCGGCATGGGAGGAGTCCTCTACTTCAAGTTCCTCAAGCTCCGAGGATGGTGAATGTCACCTTGCACTCATGGCTTCTACTAGTGAAGAAGTAATTGAGGTCACAAAGAAATGGATTGTTGATAGTGGCTGCTCTAAGCACATGACTGGAGAAATCAGCCATTTCAACAAAATTGTGAAGAAGAAAGGAGGATCGGTAACCTTTGGGGACAACAAAAAGGGTAAGGTTATTGGTGAGGGTGATGTAGGTAATGATTTGTGCATTAAAAATGTTTTGCTTGTTGATGGCCTACATCACAACTTAATCAGTGTTAGCCAATTATGTGATAATGGTTATCTTGTGCTCTTTACTTCCTTAGAATGCTTGCTTCTAGATTCCCTGTCCTATAATGTCATATATAAGGGAACTAGAAATGGTAATCTATATGTGATTGTTCTTGATGCTTTAAAGCCCATACTAAATAGATGCTTAGTCGTGGATAAAAACGATCTTTCGCTTTGGCATTGACGTTTGGGTCATGTGAACTTGCATCAAATGAAGAAACTGAACAAAAAGGACTTGGTTCGAGGACTTCCCAAATTGGATTTTGAAAAGGATGAGGAATGTCAACCTTGTACTCAAGGGAAACAAACCAAATCCTCCTTCAAATCCAAAGGAGTCATGAGTACCAAGAGAGTTCTAGAGCTTCTTCATATTGATCTCTTCGGACCTATGAGAACACAAACGCTTCGCGGCTCCAAGTATTGTCTTGTTATTGTCGATGATTTTTCTAGATTTACTTGGACTTTCTTTCTCGTTTCTAAAAGTGATACACTCGATGTTTTCTCGAGCTTTTGTAAACGAGTTGAAAACGAAGCTTCTTGTCATGTTGTTTCCATCCGTAGTGATCATGGGGGAGAGTTTGAAAATGATCTTTTTGAACGTTTTTGTGAAAAATCAGGTTATTCGCACAATTTCTCTTCTCCTCGCACACCCCAACAAAATGGAGTTGTTGAGAGGAAGAATAGATCGCTACAAGAGATGGCTAGGACCATGCTTCTTGAGTATGACACTCCTAAGAAGTTTTGGGCTGAAGCTGTTAGCATCTCATGTTTTGTGCAAAACCGAGTTTTCACTCATCCGACTTTTAAGAAAACCCCCTATGAACTATGGCGTGGTAGGAAGCCGTCAATTGATTTCTTTCATGTGTTTGGATGTCCATGTTTTGTTTTGAACACCAAGGACTCTCTCGACAAGTTTGATCCGAAATCCTACAAGGCTTTCTTCCTAGGATATAGCACTACTAGCAGGGCTTTTAGAGTGTTTAACATTGAACTATCTAAAATAGAAGAGTCTATAAATGTTAAATTTATTGAAACTAACCCTGGTATTGGCAAGCATTTGGGTGATGATGATGTTGCAGATGAAATCATTCCTATCTTAAAAGAGCTCAACATCAAAGACAAAGACAAGCAGGTTGAAGAAGAAGAAAAAGAAGAAGAAAGAAAGGATCCCACTCCCCGCTTTGCAAAGAATCACCCCAAGGAGTTGATCATTGGAAACCTGTTTGAAAGAGTGAGGACACGAGCTGCACACAACAAAGAACAAGCAGACAGTGCCTTCATCTCTCAAATGGAGCCAAAGAACATCAAAGAGGCCCTTGGCGATGATGAGTGGATCCTTGCCATGCAAGAAGAGCTTGAGTAGTTCGAGAAGAACCGTGTGTGGACCTTAGTGCCAAGACCAAATGATAGAAAGATCATTGGTACCAAATGGGTCTACCGCAACAAGCTTGATGAGATTGGAAAAGTGGTAAGGAACAAAGCAAGGTTAGTAGCACAAGGTTACAATCAACAAGAAGGTATTGATTTTGATGAAACCTATGCTCCTGTTGCTAGATTAGAATCTATTCGTATGCTACTTGCCTTTGCTAGTTATAAAAATTTCTTGCTTTATCAAATGGATGTTAAAAGTGCGTTTTTAAATGGTACAATCGAGGAGGAAGTATATGTTGCTCAACCTCCAGGCTTTGAAAATGATAAGTTACCCAATCATGTATATTTCTTGCAAAAAGCTCTCTACGGACTCAAACAAGCACCTCAAGCTTGGTATGAGAAACTAAAGAACTTTTTGTTAGATAACGGGTATATCATGGGCAAAGTTGATTGTACTTTGTTTCTAAAACACACTTCTACCCATTTTCTCATAATTCAAATATATGTTGATGATATTATATTTGGCGGAACTGACCTTGATCTTTGCAAAGAGTTTGGTTCTCTTATGCAGAGTGAATTCGAGATGAGTATGATGGGTGAGCTGACCTTCTTCCTCGGCTTCCAAATCAAACAAACCAAGGAGGGTAACTTCATCAACCAAGGCAAATACACACTTGAACTTCTTAAATGCTTTGGGATGGAGAACATGAAGCCAATGGATACACCCATGTCAAACACTGCCAAACTTGACAAGGATGAAGAAGGTGAGAAGGTAGATGAGAAGCTCTATAGAGGTATGATCGGAAGTTTACTTTACTTAACTGCCTCTAGACCTGATATAATGTTTAGTGTTGGCTTGTGTGCTCGCTTTCAATCAAGCCCTAGGAAATCACATCTTATTGCTGTCAAGAGGATTTTGAGGTACTTAGCCAAAACTCCAAATTTTGGACTATGGTACCTTAAGTCAAGGGACTTTACTCTTGTAGCATATAGTGATGCTGACTACGCAGGTTGCTTGATTGATAGAAAGTGCACAAGTGGCACTTGCTTCCTCTTGGGACCATGCTTGGTGTCTTGGTTCTCCAAGAAACAGAGCACAGTGGCATTATCAACTACCGAAGCTGAATACATTGCAGCCGGAAGTTGTTGTGCCCAGGTCCTATGGATGAAGCAAATGCTCCAAGACTTTAACATTCATTTTGATGCTTCTCCTATTTTCTGTGATAACACTAGTGCAATAAATCTTTCTTATAATCCAATATTGCATAGTAGAGCTAAACACATAGAAGTTCGCCATCATTTTCTCCGTGATCACATTGTCAAAAAGGATATTTATATCACACATGTGGATACGGAAAATCAGTTGGCCGACATTTTCACTAAACCGCTTGCTAGAGAACAATTTAATTTTATTAGATCAAAATTGCTTATAACCTCTCTTGATGATGTTGAATTGCTCTCTAATTAGTTGGTTACATCTTATGTGTGTTGCTCTTGCTTATAAATGCTTTGATTGCTCAAAATGCTTGTTTTTGATAAAATTTATCTTGTTTCTATCTCTTCTTCGGGCTTTTCTCACAAATCAGGTTTTAATCGACAAATAGTACCCTATGATGATGGGAATGTGCCTAAATATGCTTAATATACAATCTAGTCCAACCAGAAAAATTGCTTTAGGTCATTTGAGGCTAGGGCTAGAATCTAGGTTTTTCCCACATCAGGGATTCTGTCGGCCGAGTTGGAAACTCGGCCGATCGGTCGGGCACAGGGCACCTGTGTGTTCTGTCGGCCGAGTTTCCTCTCCCTGGAACTCGGCCGATCGGCGGCAGACTGGTTTAATATATATAGGAATCGGCCGACTTGCTCCCTCTCAACTAGAGCAAAGTCGACCGAACCCTAGACGCCCAGCCCGACCCTTCCTCCCCTGGTGCTCCTCTCTCTCTCCGGCCGATTTTCTTCCCAAATCGACCTGTTCGTGTGTTCTTGCTGCTCTTGGCGTGCCGCCTGCTCTCTCTCTCCGCGTGGATCGGCTCCCTCTCCTCGTTCTCCTCTTTAATGAGGTCCCAACGCCGGAAACGTGCCGTTCCCGCCCCTGCTTCTGCGGTTCCTCTTGCGCCTAGGTATATGGTGTTTGATAATCTTTCTTTTGTTGACAATGCTGCTATTGCTCGCTACAAAGAGCTCCTTCCTCGCTCTCCCTTTCCTTTTCGAGCTCTTTATCAGCCCCATAGCTTTCACGCCGACCTTTTCGAAGCTTGTCAACTCTTTCGCACACATCATCTTGAAGCTCTTTGTATTGAGGATGCCCGTTTTTATAACCTAAAATACAGCTCCAAAGCTGTACGTCAATTCTACGCTAACTTGCAGTGGAATTACGACTCTTTGGTTCCCCCTTCGGACACCTCAATCGTTTTGACGTCTATGATTGCCGGCCAACCTTTCCATATTACTGAACGCTCGTTCAATCTCTATCTCAATGGCAATGTTGGCACGGCTTCGTGGATTACCGATTACCCTGCTTATCTTGATCTCTTGTATCCCGAGGACGTCTATAAGACCATTGAGGTTGACTTGACTGATATTCATAAGTTTCTCAAGCAACCCGATTTTCCTTATAGAAAGAAGGGCACTCTGCCATCTTCTGCCCTGTCCTCTCCTCGCCGTGTCTTGGCGTTCGTTCTCAGTTGCAATGTCCATCCAAAGAAGAATCAAACGGACATCGCCGAGAATACGACTATGATGATGTATCTGCTTTTGAACAACCACGGAGTCAAATGGGCTCGTTACATCCTTCACCATATGACTTGTTTTGACTCGGGAAAGAACACCAAGGGCACGCATCTTCCTTATCCTGCCCTAATTTGTGGTCTTTTCCAGCATGCCACTGGAAAATCTCTCTTTTCCGATTTTCTCTACCGCCCCGATCGTAAAGGGGTTTATATCAGTGAGACCACTCTTCAGAAGAGTGTCCCTACCTCTGGTGCATCATCTTCTTCTGCTCCACCTCCACCTCCATCATCATCTGCTGCACCTCCTCCTCCACCCTCCACAGCTGCACCACCTCCTCCTGAGCCATCTTTCCGACCTCCTCCGCAGTCGGCTTTTGCTGACTTCCATGTCTCCAATGAGGCCCTCATGGGGTACCTCATGCATCAGCAAGCCTACGACATGCAGGTCCATCAACATCACCATCAGGATCTGTGCCACATCATGTCGTCCATGTCTTTGTCTTGCCCTCAGCCCTACCCCACCTACGAGCCCTACCCCGGTGGTGACTACGCTTCCTTTGCGTATAGTCAGTTTTATCCTCCTCCACCCCCTTCTGCTTCCGCTGATCACTCTATAGGTGGATACTCTCCTCCGGTTCTGGCGCTCCCAGGTGGCCGTTTGTCTGAGCTTCTGGCCTAGTACACCTCTTCTGCTCCCCCTATTGAGGTTGCCTATGAGTTACATGCTCTAGGCATGTCTTGGGCCGAGCAGAGTGCGAGGTGGCCCGGGCGTGCTTTTGGTCCTCCAGACGAGGATATGGCTGACCAGGAGGATGCTGAGACTGACGCTGATGAGGCTACTGCGACGGATGCCGAAGACGACGATGACGATGCCGATGCTGAAGATGAGGCTACACCAGCTGCTGCTCCTCCTTCAGATGATGGAGATGAGGACTACCAGCCTGACGAGGACATGGAGGCTGCCGTTGATGATGTTGACATAGATTAGTGTAGCTTAGAGTTGATGTGTCTAGTTTAGTCTCGGATGACCATGATATATCTTTTTGGACTATGATTGTATTATTTACATTAGGCACATCATCTGAGTTGTACTATTGCTACTCCGTTTGTCCGTGTAGTTTTTGTCTTATGTTTGCTTTTGGAAACACTTTGTATGGCTTATCTTATAGTGTGTTCCATATTTTGATGAATGACAGGTTTTTGCTTTCGTGCTCTATCTTGATATTTATCTGTTTCTCTATGTTTTGGTTGATTGAGTGTTTGGAGAAGACCTTGCTTTTATGCTCTTCTACCCCCCCTGCCTTTTTGAGATGACAAAGGGGGAGAAAGACCTCAATCATATTGTTTTTATTGCTTGTATGGTTCTTTTCTTGTCTATCAACTGAAATGCATCTAGACTTGTTTAGAATCATATAGTATCTATATATGCTATGTCTGCTTGTGTGTTAACTAACTATGCAGGAACGAGTAAGCATGAATTGAGGGGGAGCATTACAAATTGATCATATTTGCATCCCCTTGCAATTCCTTAAAGAAAAGGTATAATTTTCACATTCTTTTCAATATGTTGAGGAATGGTTTGTCATTGTCAAAAAGGGGGAGAATGTTGACCTAGGTGTCGCACATTGCCCATATTTTGATAATGACTTAACCATTCCATTCATATGTATCTAACAAATCTATTTGAGATCATTGCAGATATTAGATACAAGAAAAGAATCTCTTTTATCTCCATAGCTACTCTTCCGGCACATGCAAAACATGTGACTTTTAACCGCTTTGTAATATAGCCCTTAGAGGCTTAGAACATTTTATGTAATCACTCATAATCATGTTTTGCATTGTATCTAAGATGGATAAAATGATTGGGACTCAAAAATCCATCGTTTGTACAGTTTATGAAAATTCCAAAATACCCTTAACAGGGATTTTTTCGGCCGAATTCCAAACTCGGCCGATCCATATATTCTGGAATTTTCTGGGCTGTCGGCCGAGTTTCCAACTCAGCCGACCCCTGTTCGGTCGAGTTTCAATGGTAGGAAACTCGGCCGATCCACTGATCAGTCAAGACTGAAGGTCGACCGATCGGTCGAGTTTCCCCATGGAAACTCGGCCGACAGTCTATCTCTCAGACTTGTCGCCTAGTGTGTCGGCCGAATTGCCTTTAATGAAACTCGGCCGATCGGACTGTACTGGAATGCAGAAAAAGCAATTCCAACCGTTGGAGGAGTAGGTGGGACTCAAAATAGATCCGTTGCAAGTTGTAAAATGGCTAGTTTGTGCCACTTAACTCTCCCAACCTCAAAGGGACACCCTCAACTATAAATAGGACCTCTTGGACTTCATTCCAAGGTTGCTCATTCACATATGCTTGGTCCTAGCCTTAGTTGAGTGGTTTCTAATCCTTTGAGCCCCTTTCTCTCTCTACCTTCAAAGCAAATTCGTGAGTATGAGTGAGTTAGGATCCCATGTATGAGAGCTATCATTTGTAATCTTATAAAGCTCTCCTTTCCACTTCTCCCATCTCCATTCTCTATGAAGATTGATTGAAGTTTCTTCTCCGAGTGAAAGAGAAGAAGGTTGCTGTTCTTCCCCAAGTGAAGGAGAAGAAGGCTAGCTGCTCCAGGCCTCCAAGTGAAGGAGAGGTGCAAGGCAAAGCTCAAGCAAGATAGGTAAATCCTGCAAGGCCGAAGACTAGAGCAAGAGTGGGTAATTCCTTTGAAGAAGGTGGAAGACTACTTGCTTGGTGGGTAAGTCCTTGGTGAGGTAGAAGATCTTGGCTTGATATATAAGTCCTTGGATGGTTGGTAGTTGTAGCTTGTAATCTTATTGTGTGATATATATAAGAGAACCAAGTTACAAATCCTAGAGCCTAACCAACTCTAGGTAGTGGACTGACATTGCTCCTAAGTTTAGGACATGGAACCACTCTAAACCACCTGTCCAAGTGCATGCTTTCCTTGTCTCTTATCCTTGCTTTGTATGCTAGTTTAGGACATCAAATTGCTGTTTTGAATTAAGTTCTGCACTTAATATAATTTGGTGGTCTAATCACTTTTGTGAAGTTTGTGAAGCTCTTTTCAACCCCCCCCCCTTCTAGAGCCCATTGATCCAACACATTCTAGATTTAAAAATAAACTACTTTCTTAGCATCAATGTATATAAACATGCCCAAATGGGTTACATAGCCAAGAAGGGGCTCAACTAGGCACAGAGAAGCATATTTGGCACCGAACAAAGATGAAAATACCTCATTTGTACAAAAATAAAGGAGAATAATAGAAGAAAGAGGAGGACGAAGAAGAGATCCAGCCCAAGAAGGGAATGTGGATCTCACTTCTTAGCCTCCAGTTGGGATGGATCTAATCTTTGGGGTCATCCTGCTTTCTCTTTTGGACTACTTGGACTACTTTCTCCTTGATTCTGCCCCAAACAATAGCTTGAATTGATGGGTGGAGATGAAGGTCAATGGTAGTGAGTGGAAGGGTGATATGGTTGATGGAAGATGGTGTAAGTTGATGATGATGGGTGCAAATTGATGGGATGGATGTGGGGTGAGATCTTAGGCCCTTTCATGTCTTCAATTTATAAGGCAGTGGTTTAGGAACAAAAAATCTAGAACCCTTTACTAGGATGCTAAGGAGGGGTGTATATAATGGTAGGTGGTGTGTAATTTTAAGTGGGAGTGAAATTGATGGGGTTTCAATGAAATCAAGTCGGTTTGGATTAAATCAACTCGATTCTGATGAACTCAAGTCAGTTAAAAACCTTCATTTTGTTGGGTAGTGGCTTCCATCACAACCGGACTTTAGAAGGCGTCATCAGATTTGACCTTCAGTTGGCATCAACAAAGGGAAGCCTTCAAGACCAACCTTTAATTGACACCATCAAAAGAAACATATGAGGATGGGATAATAGATGACAAGCCCTCAATAGACACACCTCTAGTTGTCTTCTGAAGAAAAAGGTTAACACCGGTTGTAAGTGAACCAACTCAGTTTTGCACCTTTGATAGGAGATCATGGAAGTGTTTCTTTGGAAGGGTTGATGGTTGTTGGTTGTGACCTTCAAAATAAAACATTATAAGATGGACCTTCAGTTGTATTATGAAGAAAAATTTGATGGTTCTTCAAAGTGTTCCACTGTACAGGGAACAAACCCGACTTGGCTTGGGCAAAACCAAGTTGGTTCATAGGTCCGAATCACAAAAATCAATGCCTTCTTCAATTTGTTGCCTACAAGTCCCAAAATTAGCTAATTGAGAAACTATATCTTTAAAAATAGATAAACTACAAAAAGAAAAACATTTAGAGCTATTTTGGGCACATCAAGGCTATTTATAGGTGTTTAACTATAGTTAAATACTTAGATCCTCATCGTAACCTTCATCAACATTAACATCCTCAGCCTGGTCTGGCATCTCCTCATCAGCAGGAGGTTCAAAAGAATGATCGGGCCAGTGGGCATTCCTCTCATCCCAAGACATACCAAGAGTGTGAAGCTCATTGTCCTGTGGGAAAGACAGAGCAGAGTCACCCAGAGAGGCTAGCAGGGTGGCCAGGGGGCTAGCAGGTAATAGATGGTTGGAGCGGAGCTACAAGCAGCAAAAGGTGGCGGAGCAGCAGCGGAAGGCTCGGGAGAAGGATAGTAATGATCATATGCATATGAAGCATAAGAACTACACTGGGTTATGCTTCACACATGTGGTTTAATATAAGCAGGAGCTGTAATTTTATGATGATTTAGCCCACAAGAGGGGTGTGGGATGAATAAAAGCGACCCCTGGCTTAATTAAAAAAAAGCATAAGAACTACCAGGATAGGGTTGGTAGGGGGGATAGGTGTGAGCATAAGAAATGTTCATGGTTGACATGATGGAACACAAATCTTGGTGCATGTGGTCCTGAACCTATTGGTTGTACGCCTGTTGATGCATCATATAACCCAAAAGGGTTTCATTTGACACACGGAAAGATGCACAGCTGGGTCTAGGAGAGGGTTACGGTGGTGGAGCTCGGGTGGAGGATGGGGTAGCTGAAGCGGCTGCAGAGGCGGAAGCACCAGAGGTAGAGGCAAATACAGGAACAAACTTTTGAAGAGTGGTTTCACTAATACAAACACCCTTTCTGGCGACCGGATAATGGAAGTCAGAAAAGAGACAATTGTCAGTGGTGAACTTGACAAAACCACAAATCAAAGCTGGGTAGGGTGGGACGGGGACAAGGACTACACACCTAGCGATGAGGACATTTTTGATAAAGATAGCTTAGATGTTTAGGTGGTTTCTTCATTTGTAGTCTAGCATGCTTATTATATACATCTTTCTAGACTATTTTGTATTAGAAACATCTTGGCACATTCTTTTGAGTTGTACTATTTCTTATCTTTGTTTTATTGCTTTTGTGCTTGTAGTTGCTCTCATGTGGATGTATCTCTGAGTTGTAATATCTTTGATGTGCCCTATGGCTATTTCCTCTATTTTTATCCTATGCGTTGGTGCCATCTTGAGTTATATTTTGATTTTTTTTTGAAGTTAAACAGACAAATTTCATTATGGAGGAGCCATATGGCATCTACATGAGGAGAAAAATAAACTAAAGGACCACGCAGAGATCAAGAACACGTACAAATCACCACAAAAACTCATATCGGAATTTGATAAGAACAATGATGTATAGATCCTTCTTCTCCTTCGCTGGCTAACGCAACTTTCTATGAGGAATACCTTCAACCTGAGTATGTATATATGGCAACACATCCCATTATCACACAGATAACTAGGTGTTACGCGAAAATGTGCGGAAATCACCATAACCACAGCTTATCAAAAACACGGGTTAATAAAAACCGTTTGTGGAAAAATAATAAATTAGAAACATATTACATTCCAGTCCATATCCTGCAAGAAAACATGTTATATACATATCCATACAAGCCTGGATACATGTCCACAACTTAGAGCAACAACTGTCCAATCATAACCATGAGTTCACCACCTGTTCATACATATAAAGGCCCACATCCGTCCAGCAGCAGGTTATACAAACAGCATCGGTCGTACATCGTAAAACAACGTCAAAACACTGCCAAGGACCTGAGAGTACAGGGATGACTCTAGACTCTACAACAAAACATCCAAAACAACAACATCTCCAAAGCTTGCCTTCTACTGATCTCCTGGCTGCTCGGCCGCAACTCCGCGACCACCACCACGACAAGCTCGACCACCTAAAAAGGGTACAAACCAGCGGAGTGAGACAATTGAACATTGTCCCAGCGGGAGGCATAACTCCACACCAAAACTACAAAACCTCAGATAAGATAGAGCTTAAACAACAGATTACTGATAAGGAATATATAACAGAATCAATTATGAATAACAAGCCATCCTCAGTTTTACCAGCTGTAACAAAAGGGCATACAACCAACATATTTCCCAATGGAACATGATTGACAAGATAGAATATACAAAACTCACCACAAAAGAGTAATGCACAAACAATTGAAAGATAATTAAAGTTAACTACACAAACAAGGCCTCAACCAATGTTTCGTGTTTGCCTTAAGCAGTACATACTAACGGCTGGATTACATTTTATTATGCCCTAAGGAAATGAACCGTACCGTTCATTTCCAACCTTCGACTGCGAAGCCTATAGCCGGTGCCATACAAGGTCAATGGAAGAGCTGGAATCCAAGACCTTCTCCGCCTCATGTTCCGTACATAAGTATAACATAAGCAGGACCGTTGTCTCATGCTGAAGTGGTCATAAGCCACAGGGTTAGCTCTCAGGCCACCCTCTGCCTAGCCCGCCTCGGTATAGGTCATGGCTCTAGTAAAACTGAGCCACGTGTCTAAACACTGTGCTCTGAGTCATGAACGCATTCATGCTCATATATCATATATCTGGAACTATGGGCTATGTTCACCTCGCCCTTATCATAACTGGGCTATGTTCACCTCGCCCTTGAGTCTACAACCGCAGTTACACTCTTACCTCCTTACTTTAGGCTAGGAGCAACCTCGCATATTCAAAAATATGCGCTCTGGGTTAACTCGTAGGAGAACCCATTTCATCATCACCCTATCCTGACTGGTGATGAATCTATGGCCAGGGAAAACTACATTATGGATTACACTGTGATTAATTAGTATCTTTTAGATGGATTTGCAAGATTCAACCAAGTTGTATAACATGCAAGATATAACAGAAAGTAAATAGCATAAACTCAACATTATGCATTTTCTATAATTTACATCACACTGATCCAGCACAAGGATCTCACATCACATGTTATCACTTGGCCTCTTGTCAACCATCTAGATCCATCTAAAGGATCATCACATGCCATGGGATCTTAATCCCTCATTACATAGTGCCATAGCCTCTCAAGGCTTTCTACATCATTATGGAATATCATTCATAAGACACCTGTCATTACAGTGTTCACATTAACCATTTCTCATAGCCTTTCATTGGGCTAAGCATTACTTGCATGGTTAGCATCATTCAATAACCATATGAATAATCAAGAGACTACTATTATTACCATAAGGTGACAATTAGGGTTAAGTACATTGTCAGCACAAAGTAACAATATTAACTATATCCATGCCCCATCTTAATGTTACACATGTAAGCACATTATCAAGCAACCCTAATGCATGCTCAAGATCATATTTGGCATTAAAGAGAACATAACTATCATTATTAAGAAATGAGCCACCATAAAAGCATAGTCGACATGTCACCTTTTCATGATAGGCCGTGCCCACACAAGAGATACCATGAACCCTCACTAAAAGCCATCCCGGGCAGACCCATTCTCACCTAACCTATCGGGCGTGCAACCCTAACAAGCGGGCAGAGCACAACCCTGAAACACGGGTAAGCGTGCAGCCCTATCGGTCGTGCAGTTCCAGCATGCACAAGGTTACCGGGCGTGCGAGCAGAACTCATGCGTGCAAGTGTGTGTCTCGGGCGACAGGCACACTGAGCGGGTAGGGTGATATCGGGCGAACCAAGGTCGGGCGACACGTGCATAGGGTGTCGGTGAGCACTGGTATAGGGCGAGCCAGATAGAACCGGGTGAGCAAGCTTGTCGGGCGAGCCAAAGTTGTGAGGCGAGCAAAGGAATATCAGGCGAGCAGAGCCAGGTGTGTTGGGCGATACACGTGCAGGGCGAGCCAGGGAAAACCGAGCGAGCAGGGCTTCAGAGCGAGTAAACCCACTAAGCGAGCAGAACACATGGAGTGAGTAAAGCAGAGTGTATCGGGCGAGCGAGCACGGAGCTTACTGGGCGTGCAGCCCATCGGGCGAGCAGAGCTATCAAGCGAGCCAAAGATGTCGGGCGACACAGGGGCGTGCATGGTATATAGCTGAGCAACAAAAGCAAGGCGAGCAGGGCTATTGAGCGAGCAACCCACCGGGCGAGCAGAGCCAGAGTGCTCACCCGCCCAAGGTATAAAAAGAGAAAACTTGCTCACTCAAGCCGTGCAAGTCAACAAAGCTATGGGGGCTGTCGGGCAGCACCTCCATGAGCACCAAACTCTCAAGATACAACTACTCAAGGTCATCTAAATGAGCTCACCATCTTGCCCAAGGTGAGATGAGGGTGTTGCTCGAGCCACTAGGTCACAAACTCACATCAATCGGTTAGGAAGGAGGGGTATTGCTCATGACACTAGGACCCCAAGCTCACTCATCTAGACCAAGGGGAGAAAGGAGTGTTGCTCCCTAAACCCTAGATCTCAAGGATCGGCCAACATGCAAGATAGCTAAAGAACAACTCCAAACATGCAAGGGCAAGATTAAAGCAATATATGTGAAAAGAGAGTAAAGTAGTTAGGGTTAGAGTCATGCAACCCACCTTAAGATCTAAGGAAGAAGGTGTACTTTAAGCTCCAAGGGAGTGTCGACCACCAAGGCTCCTCCAAGGATGTGTATCGGCCACCACCTTCTTCTCCAAGGGTGTGTCGACCTCCAAGCTCCTTCTTCAAGGGTGTGTCGGCCACCAAGCAAGGAAAAGATGGAGTGTGTCGTGCACAAGAGGGAGAGGAACTAAAGGGACCTCAAGCTATAGAAGGAACCACCTATATAGAAGGGATGGGAGGAGAAAACAAGGTAAGATCTTGCTATGTGTCGTCCACCCAAGGGACACTTGTCCACCAACTCAAGCCACCACTCTTGCAAGCCATAAGACACTTGTCCAAGATGTGCACCATGTGTTCTCCAAACATGACCAAGGTTGGACCAAGCATCAAGGGAGACACACCAAGCTAGCTCTAGGCCGACACAAGCTCTACTTGGCCGACACAAGGCCCAAGCAAGCCCAAACAAGGAACTCCAAGGCCCAAACAAGCTCAACAAAGACCCAAAGAACTCAAACAACAAGCCCAAGCCTTCCTCTCAACCCTAGAGGAAGCAAAGAGAGAGAAGAAAACCTCTCAAGGTGACAAACTTGCTCCCAAAACCCTAGACTTGGGTTAATTGCAAGTAGCACCTTCAACTCTCAACAAAGCACAACCAAACCCTAATCACCACTAAAGGTGATTAGCAAGCATCAAACCATCAAGGTTAAGTAAAGCAAACATGGTAAGCCCTAAACGCAGGTCAGGGTCCTTACAATCTAACCCCCTTTAAGGGATTTCGTCCCCGAAATCTGAAGAGAAAAGTGAGGGATACTTCCTCCTCATCTCTTCCTCAAGCTCCCACGTGGCTTCCTCGATGCCACGACGCTGCCAAAGAACTTTTGCAAGAACCAGGTCCTTCCTTTTCAGCTTCTTGATCCTTTTGTCAAGAATCGCCACATGACCTTCCTCGTTGGTCACATCTACATCAAGATCAACCTCAACTTAATGTATCACTGTACCTGAATCTGGGTGACTTTTCTTTAGCATACTGACATGGAACACTGGATGTAACCTGTGCAACGCAGGAGGCAACTCTATCTCGTAAGCTACCTTTCCAACACGTGCTATAACTGGATAAGGCCCCATATATCTTGGTGCCAACTTACCCTTCCGTACAAACCTCAACACACCTTTCCACGGCGAGACTTTAAGATATACTTTGTCTCCTACCTGGAACTCCAACGGTCGTCAGTGATTGTCCGCATAAGACTTCTGCCTGTCCTATGCTTCTTTCAACTGTTGCTGAATCACTTTGATCTTATCAGTCGTCTGCTGCACTAGCTCAGGACTCAAAAGCTGATACTCACCGGACTCGTACCAACACAAAGGAGATCTACACTTCCTTCCATACAGAGCTTCATAAGGAGCCATATCGATGCTTCACTGATAACTGTTGTTATAAGCAAACTCTACCAAACTCAGATGTACATCCCAGCTACCTAGGAACTGCAAGACACAAGCTCGAAGGATATCCTCCACAATCTGAATAGTCCTTTCAGATTGTCCATCTGTCTGTGGGTGAAAGGCTATACTGAACCTCAACTGCGTTCCCAACGCTCGATGCAACTGTTCCCAAAAATGACTGGTGAACTGGGGACCTCTGTCAGAAACTATCGTTGCTGGCACACCATGAAAACGAACTATCTCATCAACATACACTCTAGCAAGCTTCTCCGCAGTATACGTCGTCTTCACAGGCAGGAAATGGACAGACTTCGTCAATCTGTCCACTATCACCCAAACTGAATCATGATTCCTAGTTGTCTTGGGTAGACCAACTACAAAATCCATGGTTATGTGATCCCATTTCCACTGCAGTATCGGAAAAGGTTGCAACGTACCTGCCGGCTTCTGATGTTCAGCCTTCATTTGCTGACAAACCGCACATCTTGCCACGAATTTAGCTACATCTTTCTTCAAACCGGGCCACCAATACAAGTCCTTCAGACTATGATACATCTTGGTGACACCTGGATGCATCACATACATCGACGTATATGCTTCCTCAAGCACCAACCTACTCAGATCATCAACATCTGGAACTACCATCCTATCACGATAGAAACTAGTCCATCCTTTGACTCATGAAACCCATCATGCTTGTCGCTGCCGAACTCTGATCTGATCAACTGTACCGTATCGTCTGTCAGCTGTGCATCCTTGATCTGCTGCCTCAATGTAGGCTTGAATTGCATCTATGCTAAGAGTCCAGCTAACGAGGACACTTCCATCTGCACATTCATCTGTCGTAGAGAAACAAACATATCCCGCCTATGGCAAACCAGGGAACTCAACTGTGCTTCTTTGAAGAAAGAAAAGACTTTCTGCTAAGCGCATCAGCTACCACATTTGCCTTACCAGGATGATACTCGATAGTGTAGTCATAGTCGTTGATCAACTCCATCCATGGCCGCTGTCGCATGTTCAACTCATGCTGCGTGAAGATATACTTTAGATTCTTATGATCCATAAAGATCTGACACGCTTCTCCATACAGATAGTGTCTCCAGATCTTTAATGCATGAATTACCGCCGCCAACTCCAAGTCATGAGTCGGATAGTTCTCCTCATGCTTCTTGAGCTGTCGCGAGGCAAAAGAAACCACATGATCTTCCTGCATCAACACGCAACCTAAACCTTTCTTGTAAGCATCACAGAAAACAACATAGCCTTTCCCAGGCTCTAGTAAGATCAACACTGGAGCACTAGTCAGCTTCTCCTTCAGACTCTGGAAAGCTTGCTGACATCGATCATCCCAAACAAAAGGTATATCCTTCCTGGCCAACTTCATCATTGGTAGAGCTATCGAACTGAAGTCCTTGATAAACCTCCAGTAGTATCCTGCTAGACCAAGGAAACTACGAACTTCTATCGGCGTCTTCGGCTGTTACCATTCTGCAACGGATTCCACCTTCTTTGGATCTACCTTGACTCCTTCAGCGGATATCATATGGCCCAAGAAGGTCACTTCATCCAGCCAGAACTCACACTTACTGAACTTGGCATACAACCGATGTTGACGAAGAAGAGTCAACGCTCGACGAAGATGTTGCTTGTGCTCTAACCTGTCCCGACTATAGATCAAGATGTCATCTATAAAGACTACAACAAACTGATCTAAGAACGGACGGAACACTCTGTTCATCAGATCCATGAAAGTTGCAGGTGCATTGGTTAACCCAAATGGCATAACCACAAACTCATAGTGACCATACCTCGTCCTGAAAGCTGACTTTGGTATGTCATCCGCCTTTATCCCCAACTGATGATATTCGGACCGTAGATCGATCTTCGATAACACTGTAGCACCACGCAACTGATCGAACAGATCATCTATCCTCGGCAACGGGTACTTGTTCTTGATCGTGACCTTGTTCAACTGCCGGTAGTCTATACACAACCGCATCGAACCATCCTTCTTCTTGACAAACAACACTGGAGCACCCCAAGGCGACGTACTTGGTCGGATAAAACCCTTATCCAGCAACTCTTGCAACTGCTTCTTCAACTTTGCCATTTCTGCTGGGGCGATTCTGTATGGTGTCTACGCAATTGGCTGCGTTCCTGGTACCAGATTGATCTCGAAGTCAATCTCTCGGGGTAGGGGAATACTAGGAAACTCCTCAGGAAACACATCAACAAACTCACGAACAACTGACACCTCCTCAAGGCTCGGACCTTTCTCCTTGGTACCCACTACGGTATCTACCACATGAGCTAGCAATGCCTCACATCCTTGTCATAACAACTTATCTGCCACCAAAGCTGATACCAGACACGTCGGAAGAATCTTCCTATCTCCATGGAAGATCCACTTCTCTCCAGCAACATCAAACACTGCCTGCTTGGAACCACATTCCAAAACAACCTTATACCTCTCTAAGGTATCCATCCCAAGGATAACGTCGAAACCATGCATATCAAGTGGTATGAGGTCCACTTGAATGCGATGTCCCGAGAAAGACAAGACACATGATGGACACTGTTCTCGAAGAAAAGAGGAACTATCAAGAGGGGTTTCTAACAACAAACTATCCTTCTTACAGCTAATAGGCAAGAGACAGTTCTCAAGCATACTATAGGCGATAAAAGAGTGCGTAGCACCCAGGTCAACCAGAACAGATATAAAGCAAGACGAAGACATATCAGAATGAAATAACTCCATCTGACCTGTCACTACTCGCGGGTTGACTACCGCCTCCAGCTGATTCATAGCATATAATCGAGTCGTTGCTTGCTGTCCACGACCTTTGCTTCCCTGAGCAGGCGATCCAGCCTGAGACACTTGACCGCGTCCCCGTCCTCTTCTACCACTGGGCTGTGGTCTCTCAGACCCCTGAAGGTTCTGTCTTGGCTGTTGCATCACTTCAACATCGTTGTAGGGACAACTTGACCTGATATGCCCAGTCTGACCACAGGCATAGCATGTCCTAACATCATCTCGAGGCCTGGATGGCCCTGTGACCGCCAAAGAAGCCGAACTTGGTGCCTTAGATGGTGAAGAAACATAACCTCTTCCTCTACTCAGAGACCACTGGGATGGCCTACCAGAACCTCTCATCGCTGCCGGTGCTGAAAACCTGGGCTTCTTGAAGCCACCAAACCTCTGACCCTAGAACCGAGAAGGTCTCTTCTTAGCCATAGACTCTCTCTTCACCCTTACAGATCGTTCGATCCTCCGAACAGATTCCACAAACATCACAAACCATTCCCGGTTCTCCAACACAGAAACCAGTGTCGTCAACTCAGCACTCAGACCCTTCTCAAAACATCTGATCCATTCCTCGTCTGTCATCGCCATGTGAGGACAAAACCTCAACAGATCCATAAACTTAGCTTCATACTCGGTGATTTTCATCATTCCTTGTCGCAAACTCTCGAACTGACGGATCTTCTCATCCAGATACGTCTTGGGAAAGTATCTGGTGACGAACTCACGTCGAAACACTTCCCAATAGATCACCTCACCAGGCCGCTTCTCTTCCTCGATGGTCCACCAGTGACCAGCACTACCCTTCAGAAGGTAGACAACATGCTTTACTTTGTCTGCTTCGGGGATGTCGAGGATCCGGAAAGCCTTCTCAAGACTTGTCAGCCACATATCCGCATCCGCTGGATCAGCCGTTCCAGCATACTCCGAAGCTCCAACTCGGCGAAGCCGCTTGAAGGTCTTCCCAACACCTGATGCTTCTCCATGGGGAACCTGTGCTCGCGGAGGAGGCACTGGTAATCGCTCAACCATGAGATTCATCGTAGCCGTCATCTACCCCATAAGTTGTTGGTAAGCAGGGTGTTCAAGAATGGCTGGGTCAGGTTGGGGGACCTCAGGCACCCAATCTTCATGTGCCTATCTTTCTGCTCCATCAACAGATGCAACATCACTAAGCTCAGGAGCATGTTCTTCATGGTTTCCAGACATCTTGGCTTTTCTTCTGCTGAGGGCAGAAGATTTCTATAAGAAAATCTGGAAAACACATAAGAACAAGCACAACCTAGTCCTAGATCCCTGTAGACTCAGCGAACCTAAAGCTCTGATACCAAACTTGTGGCAACACATCCCATTATCACACAGATAACGAGGTGTTACACGAAAACGTGCGGAAATCACCATAACCACAGCTTATCAAAAACACGGGTTAATAAAAATCGTTTGCGGAAAACTGATAAATTAGAAACATATTACATTCCAGTCCATATCCTGCAAGAAAACATGTTATATACATATCCATACAAGCCTGGATACATGTCCACAGCTTAGAGCAACAGCTGTCCAATCATAACCATGAGTTCACCACCTGTTCATACATATAAAGCCCCACATCCGGCCAGCAGCAGGTTATACAAACAGCATCGGTCATACATCGTAAAACAACGTCAAAACACCGCCAAGGACCTGAGAGTATAGGGATGACTCTAGACTCTACAACAAAACATCCAAAACAACAACATCTCCAAAGCTTGCCTTCTACTGATCTCCTGGCTGCTCGGCCGCAACTCCGCGACCACCACCACGACAAGCTCGACCACCTAAAAAGGGTACAAACCAGCGCAGTGAGACAATTGAACATTGTCCCAGCAGGAGGCATAACTCCGCGCCAAAACTACAAAACCTCAGATAAGATAGAGCTTAAACAGCAGATTACTGATAAGGAATATATAACAGAATCAATTATGAATAACAAGCCATCCTCAGTTTTACCAGCTGTAACAAAAGGGCATATAACCAACATATTTCCCAATGGAACATGATTGACAAGATAGAATATACAAAACTCACCACAAAAGAGTAATGCACAAACAATTGCAAGATAATTAAAGTTAACTACACAAACAAGGCCTCAACCAATGTTTTGTGTTTGCCTTAAGCAGTACATACTAACGGCTGGATTACGTTTTATTATGCCCTGAGGAAATGAACCGTACCGTTCATTTCCAACCTTCCGCTGTGAAGCCTATAGCTGGTGCCATACAAGGTCAATGGAAGAGCCGGAATCCAAGACCTTCTCCGCCTCATGTTCCGTACATAAGTATAACATAAGCAGGACCGCAGTCTCATGCTGAAGTGGTCATAAGCCACAGGGTTAGCTCTCAGGCCACCCTCTTCCTAGCCCGCCTCGGTACAGGTCACAGCGCTAGTAAAATTGAGCCACGTGTCTAAACACTGTGCTCTGAGTCATGAACGCATTCATGCTCATATATCATATATCTGGAACTATGGGCTATGTTCACCTCGCCCTTATCATAACTGGGCTATGTTCACCTCGCCCTTGAGTCTACAACCGCAGTTGCACTCTTACCTCCTTACTTTAGGCTAGGATCAACCTTGCATATTCAAAAATATGCGCTCCAGGTTAACTCGTAGGAGAACCCGTTTCATCATCACCCTATCCTGACTGGTGATGAATCTATGTCCAGGGCAAACTACATTATGGATTACACTGTGATTAATTAGTATCTTTTATATGGATTTATAAGATTCAACCAAGTTGTATAACATGCAAGATATAACAGAAAGTAAACATCATAAACTCAACATTATGCATTTTCTATAATTTACATCACATTGATCCAGCACAAGGATCTCACATCACATGTTATCACTTGGCCTCTTGTCAACCATCTAGATCCATCTCAAGGATCATCACATGCCATGGGATCTTAATCCCTCATTACATAGTGCCATAGCCTCTCAAGGCTTTCTACATCATTATGGAACATCATTCATAAGACACCTGTCATTACAGTGTTCACATTAACCATTTCTCATAGCCTTTCATTGGGCTAAGCATTACCTGCATGGTTAGCATCATTCAATAACCATATGAATAATCAAGAGACTACTATTATTACCATAAGGTGACAATTAGGGTAAAGTACATTGTCAGCACAAAGTAAGAATATTAACTATATCCATGCCTCATCTTAATGTTACACATGTAAGCACATTATCAAGCAACCCTAATGCATGCTCAAGATCATATTTGGAATTAAAGAGAACATAACTATCATTATTAAGAAATGAGCCACCATAAAAGCATAGTCGACATGTCACCTTTTCATGATAGGTCGTGCCCACACAAGAGATACCATGAACCCTCACTAAAAGCCATCCCGGGCAGACCCATTCTCACCTAACCTATCGGGCGTGCAGCCCTAACAAGCGGGCATAGCACAACCCTGAAACATGGGTAAGTGTGCAGTCCTGTCGGTCGTGCAGTTCCAACATGCACAAGGTTAACGGGCGTGCGAGCAGAACTCATGCGTGCAAGTGTGTGTCTCGGGCGACAGGCACACTGAGCGGGTAGGGTGATATCGGGCAAGCCAAGGTCGGGCGACACGCGCAGAGGGTGTCGGTGAGCACTGGTATCGGGCGAGCCAGATAGAACCGGGTGAGCAAGCTTGTCGGGCGAGCCAAATTTGTGAGGCGAGCAAAGGAATATCGGGAGAGCAGAGCCAGGTGTGTTGGGCGACACACGTGCAGGGCGAGCCAGGGAAAACCAGGCGAGCAGGGCTTCAGAGCGAGTAAACCCACTAAGCGAGCAGAACACATGGAGTGAGTAAAGTAGAGTGTATCGGGCGAGCGAGCATGGAGCTTACTGGGAGTGTAGCCCATCGGGCGAGCAGAGCTATCAAGCGAGCCAAAGATGTCGGGCGACACAGGGGCGTGCAGGGTATATAGCTGAGCAACAAAAGCAAGGCGAGCATGGCTACTGAGCGAGCAACCCACCGGGCGAGAAGAGCCAGAGTGCTCACCCACCCAAGGTATAAAAAGAGAAAACTTGCTCACTCAAGCCGTGCAAGTCAACAAAGCTATGGGGGCTGTCGGGAAGCACCTCCATGAGCACCAAACTCTCAAGATACAACTACTCAAGGTCATCTAAACGAGCTCACCATCTTGCCCAAGGTGAGATGAGGGTGTTGCTCGAGCCACTAGGTCACAAACTCACCTCAATCGGTTAGGAAGGAGGGGTATTGCTCATGACACTAGGACCCCAAGCTCACTCATCTAGACCAAGGGGAGAGAGGAGCGTTTCTCCCTAAACCCTAGATCTCAAGGATCGGCCAACATGCAAGATAGCTAAAGAACAACTCCAAACGTGCAGGGGCAAGATTAAAGCAATATATGTGAAAAGAGAGTAAAGTAGTTAGGGTTAGAGTCATGCAACCTGCCTTAAGCTCCAAGGAAGAAGGTGCACTTCAAGCTCTAAGGGAGTGTCGACCACCAAGGCTCCTCCAAAGATGTGTATCGGCCACCACCTTCTTCTCCAAGGGTGTGTCGACCTCCAAGCTCCTTCTTCAAGGGTGTGTCAGCCACCAAGTAAGGAAAAGATGGAGTGTGTCGTGCACAAGAGGGAGAGGAACTAAAGGGACCTCAAGATATAGAAGGAACCACCTATATAGAAGGGATGGGTGGAGAAAACAAGGTAAGATCTGGCTATGTGTCGTCCACCCAAGGGACACTTGTCCACCAACTCAAGCCACCACTCTTGCAAGCCATAAGACACTTGTCCAAGATGTGCACCATGTGTTCTCCAAACATGACCAAGGTTGGACCAAGCATCAAGGGCGACACACCAAGCTAGCTCTAGGCCGACACAAGCTCTACTTGGCCGACACAAGGCCCAAGCAAGCCCAAACAAGGAACTCCAAGGCCCAAACAAGCTCAACAAAGACCCAAAGAACTCAAACAACAAGCCCAAGCCTTCCTCTCAACCCTAGAGGAAGCAAAGAGAGAGAAGAACACCTCTCAAGGTGACAAACTTGCTCCCAAAACCCTAGACTTGGGTTAATTGCAAGTAGCACCTTCAACTCTCAACAAAGCACAACCAAACCCTAATCACCACTAAAGGTGATTAGCAAGCATCAAACCATCAAGGTTAAGCAAAGCAAACAACGTAATCCCTAAACGCAGGTCAGGGTCCTTACAGTATATCTGGTAGAGTATCTGTGCCAAATTGGTGTTCCAAAAGGATATTGTCCCCACACTTGCTGCCATACAACACCACAACAAAATTGACTGAGAAAGAGAAATCTACTACGAGAAGAGACAGAAGCGCTGATTAACAGCAAGAGAGACAAAATAAGAGACCAACCTAGTCTAAATAGAAAGCAAGTAAAAGAGAAAGGAGGTAGGAAACTCGTCACAGTCGGGCTCCATGACAGGGAGGAAGAAGACCGCTGTCTCCAAAGACAACACGTCTGCGCGCCACCCGAAGAAGAGACCCTACTGAAGATGGGTGAGAAGTGGCTGAGGGGGAGCGGGACACTGCTTTACGGCGGTCAAATCCCCCTCCCCCCAGCCAGCTATCTCCGGAGGAAGAAACCCTAGTAGCACTAGGGTGAGAGAGCAGCCGCCAGCCGCTTGAGTTATATTTTGATTATGACTTGGCATGTATGTTATTTTTTGTCCTTTTGTGATATATGCTTTTAACTATTGCTCATTCCATTGCATATATGGTTGTATGTGTTTTGGAGAATACCTGGCTTATGCTCTTCTACCCCCCTACCTTTTTGATAATGTCAAAAGGGGGGGGAGATATTTCAAGAGATAGATCAAGTCTTGAAACTCAATCATATTGGTTTTTCTTTTCTATAATATTACTTTCTGCTAGTGAGATCCTTTCTTGCTCAATTCACTGCTTATTATGTGAACTTGCAAAGGACTACATACTACATGTATATTGCTACTGCATTGTGTAGATAGATTAACCATGCAGGTTAATAGACACACAGATTGAGGGGGAGCAATTCACATTGTTCATTTCATGAATCTCCCTATTTCGCAAAGCATAAGTATAATTTCTACATCCTTTTCAATATGTTTGAGGAATGGTTTGTCATTGTCAAAAAGGGGGAGAATGTTGACCTGAGGTTATATATTGCCTATATTTTGATAATGACTTAACCATTCCATTCATATGTATCTAATATGTGTATTAAAGATTGATTTTAGGTATTAGGTACATGAAAAGGATCCCAAATCCAAAACCCTAGTTTGACTCAAGTTCAAGTCAAAAAGCTACAAGTGTGCTTTTTTGGAAATCTATGTAAATGGCCTTAGAACATATTTGTAATCACTTTTCATGATGAATTGACTTGTAACTAAGGTGAGAAAATTGATTGGGACATAAAACACCAATGTTAGATCACTTTAGATCCATATTAAAAAATTGACATCAGGTTGTCAATCGGTCAAGTTTCTCCCCAGGACAAATTCAGCTGATCCATCCTGGTCAGTTTTCTGAAGATAGCATCAGTCGAGTTGTGTTTACACAGAATTCGACCGATCAAGTACCAGACCAAAATGATCTTCAGTGATCAGTCGAGTTTCCCCAGGACAAACTTGACCGACCATTTGAATATCGATTTTGTCTTTTACTTGATCGGTTGAGTTACCTTTATTGAAACTCGACTGATTGCACTATACGGAATTTGCAGAAAAAAGTGATGTGACCGTTGGTGGGTTATTTGATCGAAAATAGAGACGTTTTCTGGAAGGAAAATGGCTATATTTCGGCCCAAGAGTTCGCCTAACTCAAAGCAACACCTCAACTATATATAGAACACTTGGAGTTCATTCCAAGGCTGCTCTTTCATTGCAAACTTAGTCCTAGCATAGATGAGAGTGTTCTAAGCCTTTGAGCCCCTTTGTCTCTCTACCTTCAAGTCAAGTTCGTGAGTATGAGTGAGATAGGTTCCTGTGTAAGAGAGCTACTCCCTGTATTGTTGTAAATCTCTCCTCCTCCATTTTCCAACCTCAATTCCTATTGAAGTCAAGTTGAATATCCCTCTCCAAGTGAAGGAGAAGGAGGTGTTATTCTTCAAGATTGAAGAAGGCAAGTTGCTCTAGGTCTCCAAGTGAAGGAGATAGGTGCTCCAGATCTCCGAGTGAAGGAGAGAAGCAAGTCAACACTCAAGGAAGATTGGTAATCCCTTGAAGGCAGAAGACTTGAAGAAAGGAGTGGGAAAGTCCATGTTGATGGCTGAAGACTCCATGGTTCAAGTGGGTAAGCTCCTTCTATAGGTTGAAGATCTTTGCTTGAGGTACTAAGCCCTTGGATGTGTGGTTGTTGTGTCTTGTAATCTTATTGTGGAATATAAGAGTACCAAGATTGCAAATCCTAGAGACTAACCCACTCTAGGTAGTGGACTAACATTGCTCCTAAGTTTAGGACATGGAACCACTCTAAGCCACATGTCCAAGTGCTTGTTTTTCACTATCTCTCATCCTTGCTATGAATGTTAGATTAGGACATCAAATTGCTACTTGTTTAAGCCTTTCAAATATATAATTTGGTGGTCTAATTTATCTTGTGAGAATTTATGAAGCTCTATTCCACCCCCCCCTTCTAGAGCCCATTGATCCAAGATATATGATCTTGTCTTAATCAGGATCGGATAAGATTATAGGTGACCTCAACAATATGTGATGTTTAGGTCATCTTGGTTTGAGGTACGCTTTACCTCTTACTTGTCATACTATATAGTATGGATGTATCATATGTGTACAAAATACTTGGCATGTGATATTGGTTGAAATAATTGTTCTTGTATGTTAACTTGCTTGATTATCTATATATATAGTTTTGAACAAATGAAACATAAGACTATGATTCATTACATGATAGAACTAAATCTCTTTGGTAGAATAGTTAATTCATGAAAATACTTAATCTTTTTGGAATGGTAGTACATGTGGGCACTAAATCTCTTTGGTAGAATAGTGCATATATGAAAGTATTAGATATCTTTGGCAGAATAGTACACGTGAGCATTAAATCTCTTTAGTAGAATAGTACATGTGGTTGATCAACTTTACATAATAGAAAATCATGATAAAATATGTGTTATGTTTTATTTATAAAGATGTTTAGTCCAAGTATTCCTTTGTTATATCATTACTGTCAAGTATTAGTTTTATCTTATTGCCAAGTCAAAGTATAAAGAGATGAATGAATCATATCAGCATACTTAGTACAATATTTTAGAATATTATACTGATGTGTACCACTTGAAATCTTTGGTTTAGGTAAGTGGTTATACAATCTTAAAGACCTTGATAGTTGGGAGTTGTGTGGCGAGCAGATGTAAAAGTTTACTGTTCAATATGTCATATCAAAGATCATGTTGTGGTGGTAGTATATGCATATGTAAAAGTTTACTATTCAATATGTCATATCAAAAGTTGTAACAATTATTTTATAATGATATGTTGAATAGTGAGCTTGTATTGTATGGTTCATTCTTGTTCATGTGCATATGATATTATTGTTTCCTTCTAACATCCTATGATTTTCTTCTTCTTGGCCTAGTGTGTCATTTTGAATTAGGGTTCTCATTGAGGTGAGGGTTTCAATTTGGAAGTGACAGACATGGTTAAGGACGTTAAAAATTTGGGGATGTCACAATCAACATCATGCATCTACTTTTCCAGACAAAAGTACACCTAGACAATGTCTCATGAGGCAATAAATGCCAACTAGCTCTTATCTCATAGAACCAAGTGTTGAATAGAGTAGTAAAACTTGGAAGAGAATGTGTTGGAACACTTATTTCCCACTTGTCAAATCAGCTCCAAGCCCAACTAAGACCACTTCAAGATCTACTTGAGAGGTAGGATCACCAGCTATAAGAGTTGACTAAGATAGTGGCCCGCGTAGAGACACACTTCAATCGATTGAATAGAGTTTCATCCACATGTTGAAGATTGGCATGGCGTAGCTTGAACAATCGTACATGGCACAAATTTTGAATCTTCAAGATATTTCATCTCAAGTACAAAAAGTTCAACATGAGGCTGTTGTACATAGAAGGAGCCTTCAAGATCTTATTTGTATAGTTCTTACACACTTACACGTGGTAGTGTACACTCATGAAGATTTGGGTCATCACACCCACTTACTATAGTCGAAGAGGGACTCATCTCACCATCCTATTCGGATTGTCGATTGGACTCACTTGTATTTTTAGTGAAGACTCACCTACTTAGGGAGCCCTTTATTCCAACCAATTGATCCGGTTGTGGACCTATTTGGATGATATACATTACCCTTATGCTAAGGAAGATGACAAAGACCTTCATGGGCTTCAATAAAGTCAAGCAACCTCTACATCACCAACAGATCACTTAGAAGGTCTTCTTGATTGGTCCACCTTATTTGTTGTACCGACTCAGATTGACACAACATGAGTTGAGACATGTCATTTTCTATAGACATTGCATCTAACTTGGTCTGAAATAGTTTATTATACGATAATGACGATGATGATTGCACACTAGGGGGTATATTAGGGTTTCACAACCCATTACCCAAAATTAGGGCTAGGGTTTCTCATCTTTATCAATTAGTTAGGGTTTTATGATTGTCTCATTAATCCAAACCCTAAATCAGTGCTTCCACATATCTTGGAGCACATAGCATTATTAAAGTGTTAAATCATACTTATTTATTGTTCCATGTACTAGGAGCACACATCACCATCATACAATATACAATTGACTTATCCTTTCACTAAGTACATGCACCTACACTTATCATAGTGTATTGGGTTTATTACTTTCATAGGCATTGAGTAATAATCATTCTAATTATATCAATCACCTAAGTGCTTTAGAGGTACTTTCATTGAAATCAATCTTGAGATACTCTTCAACCATTTATGGGGTTATTTGTACTTACATGGATTGAATCAATTAGACCTTCAAATGGTCTTGGACCAATTGACCCTTCAAATGGTCTTAGACAAGTTGACCCTTCAAACGGTCTTGAAATTACTTGACCTCCAAACGGTCTTGAGGTCACTTGACCTTCAAACGATCTTGAAGACCGTTAGACCTTAAACGGTCTTGGTCGAACACCTCAAATGGTTTGAAGACCGTTAGACCCTCAAACGGTCTTGAACCCTTTACTCATCAAATTGTTTTGAAGACCGTTAGACCTTAAATAGTCTTGGCTACACCTTCAAACGGTATTAAGACCGTTATACCATCAAACGGTCTAGGTCTCAAAATCCCTAAACGGTCTTGATCCTCAACACCTCAAATGGTTTGATGATTGGTTAACCCTAAACGGTTTGAGACCATTTGATCCTCAATTTATTTAAATATTAATTAACCCTAAACAGTTTGAGACCGTTTGATCCTCAAATAGTTTGAGACCATTTAGTCTTCAAACGGTTTGAGACCGTTTAGTTAAATCAGAATTGAAACCAATTGAACCTCAATTAGGGTTTTGACATCAATTGATCTAGGGTTTTGAAACTAATTAAGCTAGGGTTCTAGAATCTATTGAATTTGATTATTTGAATTCATTAGATCATGAAACCAATTGATCCTTGAGTTCATTAAAATAGTTTGGTCTCTAAACGGTTTTGAAACCATTTGACCTCTAAACGGTTTTGAAACTGTTTGGTCACTAAACAGTCATGAAACCGTTTGGTCACCAAAACTGAAACCGTTTGCTCATGATATTTCTTGAGGTGTGTTCTAAGATGATGTCATCATCATCAAGCTTCAGAACTCTGATTTCTACTGTCATATATATGAATAATTCAACAATTATTCAAGAAGAAAATAAAGATCAACATATGATGAGGAATTGAAATTAATAATAATGTTGATGGGTTCAAGTTATATAAACCACCTTCAAAGTAGCTTAAAAGATTCAAGCTTCACGTCATAATGGTTAATGAAGCTACTTCAACTAGCCAAGGCTCATTTCCAACTCTTTGGATGCAAAGGATAGCCAAGGTTGAGCATTGGTTGGTGAAAAGAAGAAAATCAATGTTGAAATCCGATTTCAACCATCAATTCAAGGTTGAAGATGATCATGGAGCTTACCTTCAGCTTGGGGAACGTTTTCCTCCTGCTCCTAAGCTCCTTGTTCATCGTCCAAAGCAAAGAAAGAAAGTGGTTTGCAAAATGGCCTTTCAAGTAAGGAGAAAATTGAATATATGTGATTGATTTTATAGGAGAGAGAAAGTAGAAGGAATTTCATCCATTTTCTTGCCACATGCCCCCCTCCACTTCCTTGCCTTCGAAGCCATATTCCTTGCTCTAAAAATCCTTTTGTTTATCCTTTAATTAAAAGCAATCCACTTAAGCACCTTAATTAATATAATACTATATTTAGTGGACATTTCTTTTTAATTAACAAATGTGAGTGGGTTTCTTCACCTACTAAGGATATTTTGGTGCAAGGCAAGGAATTTGGAAGTCCTTGCATTATATGCTTTCAACCAAAGACTTATTAATTGATGGGCACTTCAATTAATATATTTATTTTTGCTACAAAATAAATTAGGGTTTCAATTATGCTTAAATCTCGATTATTTTATTATCAAGATTATATCTCCTCAAAGGTAATTCAAACAAGACACCCATTCATTTAATTTTCTCTAAATGATACCAAGAAATAGTAGTGACACAATAGAGGTGGTATTTTATATATCCAAACCTAGATTTTGGGTAATTTGCAAATTACACTAAAACTAGCATTCAATACACAATCATTACTCAAACAAGCTCCTTCTTGGAACTTCGGTCTTACATTTCTTTGTTCGGTGTACTAATGCTTCTTTGCTGTTTTCTTTGCTCTATTTTATGATTATTTTTATTCCAGGTATTGGGATTTGACCAATCCTGTGCAATTATTCCAGGTATTGATCTATGTCAATCCTGTGCAACTATTCCAGGTATTGAACTATCTCAATCCTGTGATTTTATTCCAGGTATTGATCTATATCAATCCTGGGTAACCTTTAAAACATTTTGTTACCTGTCACTAGGCAACAACCATCCTCATAGCTCATAAGGCCCATAAAGAATCTTTTCACCTCTCACTAGGCAACATAACATATTACTTCATGTAATGCAATAGTAACACCTCTATTCCTTCAATAGGGTTAGGTCTTACTATTCATATCATATTATGATTTCTCATGTCCCATTACCCAATTTAGGGTTAAGGTTTTTTATCTCACATTAAGGTTTCATAAATATCAAAGTATATCAACTTTGAGATGCTAACTGTGAAGTCTTTCATATCTTGATGTATCACTTACCTCATTACTTACAACTTTCTTGAGTTATCAGCTTATCTTGGATTAAGGTATTTCCCATCTTAATCCTTTCATCCACTAACCAATCACTCTTACCATGAAGTGCATAGTTTACACATATGAATGTTCCAATTATCTTAAATGATATGAATTCATCTCAGGTTAAGGCATTGCTTACAATAAGCTTTCCTATAACCAACCATTTAAGATATTTCACCCTTATAAGGTTTTACCCACTGTTTTATTATTAGGGTTTTGGGTTGTCATCATGTTGTCCAAGATCAAGGCTTCATGTATTATAACTTCAATTAGGATTTCACATACCTTTACCCTTTATTAGGGCTTTGGGATTTGACATGCTATCATACTTCATTACAGTTAGGATTGCATACAACATCACCCTACATTAGGCTTTCACATCTCATTGCCTATACTTAATGTTTACTATTCATCCCAACTAGGGATTTCTCATGGCATCATCCTCAATTAGTGTTTCTCATGGAATCAACCTAAATTAGGGATTCACATTGACTCAACCTCAATTAGGGATTCACATGGAATCAACCTCAATTAGGGATTCACATTTTATTATCTTGGTTTAGAGTCACAACATTACCATGGATTTGGGTTACATCTGATATTGCTCTAAATTAGGGTTAGGGCTCAACAACCTTCTTGATTAGGGTTTCATGATCTCTTTATTAAGGATCATACCCTATTCATCACATGATCAATACTCATGTAAGAATTCCTTTCCATCATCCTCTCAGCTTGATTAGGTAACATCAACCCTTCGATCAAGTACATACAATTATGATTAACATAATGTACCAAGTCATTGTTCTTATAGGCAATTAGGGTTTATCCCTTAATTGGCACTAATCACTTAGGTACTATTAGGGTTTCAACCTTTGTACCTTCATTGATTATCATTACTAATCATCATTGGATCAATGAATCATTCATCATCTTAATTTTTAAGAGATTCAATTACATTGGACCTCACATAAGGTATCCAATTGAATTGATCAATTGAATCTTCAATTACAATTGGTGTCTAAGTGGATTAAACAATTGAGTCCTCAATTACATTATGACTACTTGAGCCCCAAACGATCTTGGTCTTTCAAAGTTCAAACGGTTTGAAACCGTTTGGTAAAGGTGGTGCTTGAGACTATTTGCTAAAGCACCTTTTAAAACCACATGGGATCAACTGGTTTGGGATCGTTTGGTCCCAAAAGGTCTCAAGACCGTTTGGACTCAAACGGTCTTGAGACCATTTGGTCCAAACCCCCTCAAAATCGCATGGACCAAATGTTGTCTCAACCAATCAAATTGAATTGGGGGTTCCAATGTTGATTCCTTCAATCATTGAATTTGTGTAACCAATCATTAATTGGACCTACCATAACTTAAATTGAGTTAATTAGGTCAACCTTCAACTGATTTGACCCTCAATTGACCCTAAATTGATCTTCAATTAGGGTTTGAATCAAATGGATTAGGGTTTGGAATTGATGATCCTTCAACATTATCAATGTAAGATTAGTTACTTTGAAACCATTGAACCATCATCCAAATTGAACATGACCTGACCCCAAACGGTCTTGAGGTCATTTGGATGACCTTCAAATGGTATTGAGACCGTATGCCCATCCCATCACTCAAATCCATGTCATCCAATTAGGGTTTGGATCACTAGATTGATCACCAAATCAACATTTGATTGCAAATCAACTTAGTATCTTTAGATCTTCAAACCCCTAACCATAATCAACCCTAGACCTCCAAACGGTCTTAGGATCATTTGGATGATCCCCAAACAGTTTTGAAACTGTTTGGATCAATCCACTCAAAACATCAACTCGTTCCATTGCAAAATCAGCACTTAGTCGATTAGGGTTAATACCATATCTTTGGATCTTCAAACACTTAAACATATCCAACACTAGACCTCCAAACGGTCTTGGGTGACCCCCAAACGGTCTTGATACCGTTTGGGTGATCCCCAAATGGTTTGGAAACCGTTTGGGGCAATCCACCCAAGTTTCAAACTCAATCACTTATGAAATCAGCACTCAACCCGATTAGGGTTTATGTGATTGATGGACGTTCAACTCATGAAACGATTGGAGTTAATCAATAATAATTGATGGTTCATTAACCTATATAATTATGAAAAAGTCCCCAAACGGTCAAACCTGGTCAACATCACCAAATGGTCTGAAACCGTTTGGTCTCATGCGGTTTGGTGAAACCGTTTGCTACTAAACGGTTTGAAACTGTTTGCTCCCAAAACACAAACCGTTTGGACATTTGATTGAAACCGATTGGTCTAGATATTTGGAGAGGTGTGTGCTTATGATTATTTCATTATCATCAAGCTCTAGACCCACGAAACCTGCTGTGATTTTCATGGAAATTGCATCAATCAATCAAATCATTAATTGTAACTAGAGAAATGATCATTATTTGATGGGGAATTGAATGCAATAACAAAGTTAGGGTTTCAAGTTATAAAACCCGCCTCCAATTGGGCTCCAAAGCTCCAAGCTCACGGAAACAATGGTTGATGAAGCTCTTGCAACTCCCCCTAGGCTCGTCCTCAAGCTTTTGGTTGAAAAGATTGGCTAGGGTTGAAGAGGAGATCGAAATAAGAAGAAATCCATAATTGATTTTTGATTTCCACCATGGAATCAAGGTGAAATGGATCAAGAACCTTACCAACAGGTTGGGGGTCGTCCTCCAGGTCCTCCATAGATCCCTTGGTCGGTTTCCAAGCAAGGAGAAGAAGTGCAAACGAAAAAGCCTTTCATTTGGCTTGTAAAGGGTCTTTTTATAAGAAATTGAAGGAGAGAGAAAGTACCTTATACAAATTCATTTAATCCCAAAAATGGTGACACCTATTCCCCCTAAACTCCTTGGAAACGAAGCCATCTTGTTTTCCTATTATTCCTCTCAATTATCCATGATTTAAAGAAAAGCAAATTAAGCACCTTAAATCATATAATATTAATATCCATATGTGAGTGGATATTTCTTTTTCTTATAAAACTGTGAGTGAGTTATCCATATTCTTGGATATTTTCGTGATCCTTGCAAGGCTCAAGGATTTACATGCACATCTGAATCCAACCATTTTAATTTTGGTTGAAGGACCTTCAATTAATATAATACATTTATTTTTGCCCTAAATCAAATTAGGGTTTCAATTAGGATTAAATCTTGATTATTTTAATATTAAGATTCTCTCTCCTCCAACTTAATTCAAATGAGGTGCCCATCTCATTTTCTTTGCTCTACATGGTGCCAAGAAACATTAGGGACCTTATTGAAGTGGTAATTTTCATATTGAACCCTAGGTTTTGGGTAAATTGCACTTTACACCAAAGCTAGGTTTTTATGCATAAACATTACTTTATCAGCTCTTCCTTGGTACTCAGGCTACCACAAGCCATACCTTTGCATAATATTCATTCTCATGATGCTTCAACACATGAGGACCATCTTATAATGCAACATTTGCAATTTAACCCCTCAACTTGGGTAATTTGCACTTAGTCCAAAATAAGCAAACATTGCTTCAACATTGTTTAAACATGACCAAAATTGAAACATAAGTTTCTCAAGAGCCCTAATTACTTTTTACAAGATAATATTAAGCATATAATCATCTTTATTAATCAAAACACCTATGGTTAAGTATAACCCAGGTCAGGGATGTTACAAATTATAAACCCCTAACAAGGATTTCATCCCCAAAATCCTCGATAAAGAGAAACAGATATTATCCATGCATCATCTCATCATGTCCTCACATAACACCTCATTATTATGGAAACACCATAGAGTTTTTATCAACAAAAAGTTATTTCACACAAATTTATCATGGAATGGTTCACATGGAACACATACTCCCATGTTCCTTAGTTGGTTCATTATTTCTCTTTCAAGATCACCATTATATTTTGTCATCCACTTGAGACTATAAGTCTTTTCATACCCTGACTCTGTCATATCACCTGATAACACCATACTATCTTTCCTTATTACCCGCACTAACTATCTCATTAGTTATACATTCTCTTATCATAAGGAAAGGTTACTTATCAATTAAGAACTTATCTCAAAGTTATCTTCAATTGTTATGTTTATGAAAAACATAAACCCCTAACATGTGATGTTCATATTGTTTTACATGATTAATTTGATTTCATAATTGACCATTCCAGGTAGTCAACATAAATCATCTAATATATCTTTAGGCACCAGGATTTCTTACCTTGGTACCTATATCATGTGTTAAAAACACACCACATCTTTAGCTTCCTTTCATCTTGGGACATTACTTGTTACATATATCTTCACCTTGGAGCCAAAGTCCAAGATAATCTGATACCTTTCTAAGTATCCATCACATAAACATCTTTATATTATGCACATGAAGTGTCCTATGACCCACTTGATTGCCATCTCCCTAAGAGAAAAGAAAACAAGGAATCATATTCCTCATACAAACATGCTCATCTGAAGTTATCTCAGATTTCTCTTTCTTATGCTTAGAACATGACACATTTATTCATTCCATACTTCTTATTTCATGATACTCATTAGATTGTATCAGAATGACTTCTTGATCAGGGCAATAAAAAAGATTACAATCTAAGAGTTTCCATACTCACTTTATCATCAATAGTGGTATACCTGGCCAGGGTATATAAATACTGAGATTAAGTAGTATGCACTTTTTATACTACCATATTCCTTCCTTTTCATATTATTACAAGTATAAGATTTAACATTACTAGGTTTTACCCAGACATCTCTTCAATACCTCATCTTCTTCTCATAGAGGTAAGAGAAACATGAACATCTATAATGTTTATTATGCAAAATATAAGTCCTCATAGGACTGGTCAAAGAAAGCTCCATCAATTACCTTCTCAAATTAACTCAGGAAATCATAAAAAGACATATAAGAATGACATTATTTTGTCTAACATGTCATGATTCGTGGATTATTCACTACCTCAGGCTGATTCTGCCTCAGAGGTTGATTCACCATAACATTTCTGGCTGAGCAATCTCTTGCCAAATGTCCAACCTGTCTACACAGGTAGCAAATTTTGGGTGCCAAGTATGGTCTACAGGGTTCTTTACCCTTTCTAGATGACCATTGCATTGGTGCACCAGGTCCTGGTTGTACTGGTGGTACCAAAATCTTTCCCTTTTTGGAACTGTTAGGCCTCTGTCCCTGGATTTAGATAGGCCTTTTCTCAATTCTCTCTTCCTTGTTATTTGTTGGACAATTCTTTACAATATGTCCAGGATTTCTACACCTATAGCAAATTCTGCTTTTGGATTGAAACCTATTCCTTCCTTCACTATTTATTGATTTAACATGCCGAGATTGAGCACAGTCTTGTTCTAAGTCCAGAATTTCATCAATTCACATTGCTTCCACCTGTTGATGTGGATTACATATCTTGTTGATGTCCAAAACATCATCATTAGGGGTTGGTAATCTAGGTTGCACTGCTAGTGCTCGATCCACTAAATACATCATGGTTGCCCTAAATTCCCCAACAGTGATTCATAAGGAAGGATTTCTTATCACAATCAGATTATCTAGGGGGTTCGCAGGCAATTGTCCCTCTCTTGCCTACCTCCCTGCACCTCTTCTTGGTGCAACATTGCTACTTTCTGCAGCAAACTCCTCATGTGACCCAGTCATCTTCAAGTTCTTCTTCTCCTATATGAGCAGAAGACACTATCAGATACACTAGATGACACTAGAACAAACTCTACTACCTTAGTCCTATGTCTCTGTAGACTCACTGAACCTAGAGCTATGATACCACTAAATTGTGGCATCCAACTTATAAAAACGGGATCTACTTAAGCGGAAGCGAATCATTTGCAGCGGATTACTGAAAATCACAAAAAAATAATTCTTTTTGCAAAGATATCCAACATAAGAAATCTCTTACATCAAGAACCATTGTATAACATTATATGCATCCTGATTTAAAGGTACATGACTTGTACAATCTCTTCTCCAGGATTACAAAATTAGCTATCCTATAACATTATATACAAACGACACAAAAACCTTGAGGCATCAAGCCAAAATCTCGAGTCGATGATGAAAGCACTATCTTTAAATCCCGAGAACCTGAGAGTACAGAGATGACACATAGGACTACTATCTATACAACTGGACAAGCAATATCTCCACGTGAGATATTACTGCTGTCCTCGATGCTACTGATGTTCCTTCTCTGCCAAAGGTTTCCTGCCTCTTTGTCCGCATCCACCTAAAACATTGGATCCCACGGGGGTGAGACAATTGTAAATTACCCCAATGGGAGATATAACTCTCCGCGAAAACATTGTATTGCAATTTAAAGATATGTAACGGAGTAGAGGTTAAGCAGTTTAAAGCATTCTCAACTTTGTAAGCATTGCAACTATTTATGATAGAGCAATATATCATCTAAACTTTTAATAAGGAATAGGAATGACATGTATATTATTTATCCAACATATATACCATCATATCAAACTTCTCTTGTGACACTCATTATCTTGAATCAAGAAGGTTGTTGAGACCTAACCCTAATTTAGAGCAATATCAGATGTAACCCAAATCCAGGGTAATGTTGTGACTCTAAACCGAGACAATAAAATGTGAATCCCTAATTGAGGTTGATTCCATGTGAATCCCTAATTGAGGTTGATTCAATGTGAATCCCTAATTGAGGTTGATTCCATGAGAAACCCTAATTGAGGATGATGCCATGAGAAATCCCTAGTTGGGATGAATAGTAAACATTAAGTATAGGCAATGAGATGTGAAAGCCTAATGTAGGGTGATGTTATATGCAATCCTAACTATAATGAAGTATGATAGCATGTGAAATCCCAAATCCCTAATAAATGGTAAAGGTATGTGAAATCCTAATTGAAGTTATAATACATGAAGCCTTGATCTTGGACAACATGATGACAACCTAGGTGCCTTAACCTGAGATGAGTTCATATCGTTAAAGATAATTGGACCATTCATATGTGTAACCTATTCACTTCATGGTAAGAGTGATAGGTTAGTGGATGAAAGGATTAAGATGAAAAATACCTTAATCAAAGATAAGTTGATAACTCAAGAAAGTTGGAAGTAATGAGGTAAGTGATACATCAAGATATGAAAGACTTCACAGTTAGCATCTCAAAGTTGATATACTTTGATAACTATGAAATCCTAAAGTGAGATAGGAAACCTTAACCCTAAATTGGGTAATGGGACATGAGAAATCATAATATGATATGAATAGTAAGCCCTAGCCCTATTGAGGGAATAGTGGTGTTATTATTGTATTACATGAAGTAATATGTTATGTTGCCTAGTGAGAGGTGACAAGATGCTTTATGGGCATTATGATCTATGAGGATGGTTGTTGCCTAGTGAGAGGTAAAAAATGTTATAAAGGTTACCCAGGATTGATATAGATCAATACCTGGAATAAAATCACAGGATTGAGATAGTTCAATACCTGGAATAGTTGCACAGGATTGACATAGATCAATACCTGGAATAGTTGCACATGATTGACTTGGTTCAATACCTGGAATGATAACACATGATTGGTCAAATCTCAATACCTGGAATAATAACACAGGATTGGCTAACTCCCAATGCCTAGAATGCACAGGATTGGGTAACTCCCAATACCTAGAATAATAACATAGGATTGGCTAACTCCCAATACCTGGAATGCACATGAATGGATAACTCCCAATACCTGGAATAATAACACAGGATTGGCTAACTCCCAATACCTGGAATAATTACACAAGATTGGCTAACTCCCAATACCTGGAATGCACATGATTGGCTAACTCCCAATACCTGGAATAATAACATAGGATTGGCTAACTCCCAATACTTGGAATGCACAAGATTGGCTAATTCCCAATACCTGGAATGATATCACAAGATTGGCTAACTCCCAATACCTGGAATAATAATACAGGATTGGTTAAATCCCAATACCTAGAATGGATGCACATGATTGGCCTAGTCCAATATCTGGAATAGTTACACAAGATTGGCATAGTCCAATACTTGGAATGGATAAACAGGAATAATATAAGTCCAATGCTTGAACTAGTTGTACAAGATTGGTGTAATCCAATACCTGGAATATTTGTATAGGATTGGTATAAACCAATGCCTAAACAAGACATGATGGTGTACAATCTCATGTCCAGTATAACCAAGACCTGTTTAACAGATTGTCTAAGGCCAATAAGTTGAAACAAGAATGTCTCATGGGTGCTGCACAGGATTGGCTAACTCCCAATACCTGGAATAATAACACAGGATTGGCTAACTCCCAATACCTAGAATGCACAAGATTGGCTAACTCCCAATACCTAGAATGCACAAGATTGGCTAACTCCCAATACCTGGAATAATAACACAAGATTGGCTAACTCCCAATACCTGGAATGCACAGGATTGGCTAACTCCCAATACCTGGAATAATAACACAGGATTGGCTAACTCCCAATACCTGGAATGTACATGATTGTCTAATTCCCAATACTTGGAATGATATCACAGGATTGGCTAACTCCCAATACCTGGAATAATAACACATGATTGGTTAAATCCCAATACCTGGAATGGATGCACATGATTGGCATAGTCCAATATCTGGAACAGTTACACAAGATTGGCATAGTCCAATACTTGGAATGGATACACATGAATAATATGTCTAATGCCTGTACTAGTTGTACAGGATTGGTGTAATCCAATGCCTGGAATATTTATATAGGATTGGTATAAACCAATGCCTGAACAAGACATGATGGTGTACACTGTCATGTCTAGTATAACCAAGACCTGTTTAGCAGATTGGCGGATAAGGCCAATAAGTTGAAACAAGAATGTCTCATGGGTGACATCTCAAGATAATGAGTGTTACAAGAGAAGTTTGATATGATGGTATATATGTTGGATAAATAATATACATGTCATTGCTATTCCTTATTAAAAGAATAGATGATATATTGCTCTATCATAAATAGTTGCAATGCTTACAAAGTTGAGAATGCTTTAAACTGCTTAACCTCTACTCAGTTTCATATCTTTAAATTGCAATACAATGTTTTGGCGGAGAGTTATATCAACTTTATTGATGATGGTGATGAACTGACCTGTCTGATTCCAATTCAACTTCATCCCCCTTGTAGGGTGATGACATTTGGTAAGGTGGAAACCAAATAGATTTTGAGAACATGGATGCAGAACACGAGGATAACACATCTCCCACGATTGAGGATAACCTTGAGGTTAAGGGTTTATAGCTAGATTCAGCTAGGGATGTCCCATGTTCACATAATGATTGGTTCGCCCACATTCAAATTGAAGACTCCCTTTGGAATCCAATCTCAAATTCTAAATTGGAGAGAGAAGAGAGATGTCCTCTAGAAAACTTGTAGGAACTTCCCTCCACTCATCTTCTGTCAACATCCTAAGGCCTACTGTAATGACCCCCCCTCCCGGTAACCCCCAATTAAGGGAGACGGAAAGGTCAGTGTTGTTACCCAATCAATAGGATCAAAGGTTCGACAAATAATCAATAATAATTATGAAATTCTACTAACTAAACTGAAATTTGGGTATAAAATTAAATCTTTACTTACCTTTGAAAAACTTTGGAAATCTATCTATCCAGAGCTTGAATCTACTTTATGTAATCCTCCTTGCACTTTATGTTTTAATTTCACAATGTGTCACTTTACTGTTTGTTCCTTTCAGGGTTGTACCTAAAACGCCGACAAACAAAATGTCGGTCATTATATCAAAATATACTGGTATGTGGGGACAACTAAAAGTTTGCACATAAGGATAACAATCTTATTATCACAATCAAGTTAATTAACAAGCCAATTTACACTTTTCAGTATGACATTCTCCACCGATTTTGCCCTAACCATGGCATACCCACGTTCGGATTTCCTTTTCCAATGACTTAAGGCCACCTTCTCAATCCCGAGCTTGGTGCCTGGGGGTCACCACCCATGGTGCCCACTAGTCATGCAATATCATAGGCCACCTTCTCATTCCCGAGCTTGGTGCCTGGGGTCACCACTCAAGGTGTCCATTGGTCTACCCATCTGGGCTTGACATTTGGCATCATCCATCAGGGTGGCATGTAAGTGCAAGAATCCATACTTCTATTATTAATGTGATAATCATAGTGACTTTATAGTTTGCAAGTATGAACATCCAAACTGATAATTTGCATTCAATGAGATTAACCATATGGAAAATCCTCGGGAAACTAATGCAGTTATTCATAATCAACCACATACCTGATCTGACGATTTGAACATAAATATCCATGCAAATAAGAATCCAAGCAAGCAAGCATTTTCAACAAGATCCTGAAATAATCACGTAATTCCCTTTTTATTATTCATATCATCAAGATCCATTAAACCTAGCTCGCTTCCTAGGGTTTCTAATTCACTTTTAGGGTTTCTATTGCAATTAGGGCGTCCCTTCATCTTTTACTATTTTAAACCCTAATTTAATGCAAATGATCACAAACCCTAATTATTTCCACATCTAATCCTCAGTTTTGGTTTTAAGGCATAATCAACCATTATATAAGTCCATTAAGCCTCTTTTCATTAAAGCTACCATTTTTATCCTCTTTAACCCATGACAAGGTCATTATGCTCGTTTATCATCAATTTGAAGTTCATTATGCTCTAATACTCATATGAACATTATTTATCATTAATTCTACCTTGATTCATTCAAAAAGCCTAATTTTTATATTAAGGCTATTTATCCACAAATTAAGAACTTTAATGCTCGAAATAGCATATAACCATGAAAACTCAGTTCTATACATGAAATCGAATAATTAAAGCCATTAGTAGTCCTAATTATCAACATTAGGGTTTTAAGGCCCATTAAAGCCTATTTATGCACATAAACTCTAAATTAAATAATTATATGCACAGTTCATCCCTTTTGTTCCTAATGTTCTTTTTTATCATTAACAAGCTAGTTATTAACTTTAACCATCAATTAAACCCTACTATTCACATTAATCATAGCAAAATCGGGTTTCTTAATCATCATTACATTAAAGTTAATAACTTCTATTACTTTTCGAATTGAAATCAGAATCAGGCTTCAATTATATTTTTAATGGATTACCTGTATTTTTCTGAGCAAGTTTCATATTTTGCATGTTCCTATCAGAGCTACCAATATTTAGATACAATTTTTGCAATGAAACACTTACTTTGGCCAATAGCAAGCTGCCACGCGACTCCTTCCATGCAACATACTCGCCCACTTTGGAAACATAATCAAAAGTCTATTTTACACTTGCGTAAGTGATTGGCGATGAACTGCGTAGAGGGGTAATGTCATCAAAAACCCCTTGGTTCATCACCTTCCTCGTGAACCCTACTGTCCACCGACCAGGTCCTATTGCAGGGATGTTTGTCTCCCCTCCCAGGGTCCGACGACTACCGCCCTTCATCGACTAGCTTCGTCTTGCCCTGTCGCACCTGGAGTGCCACCCATCAGCGGCGGAGGTGGTCAAAGTCATCCAGCAATGGCATCCCAAGCAGCGAACTTTGCAGGTCTGCCATGAGCTTCGAGCGAGGTTGGGAGCAAAGGGAAAGGAAGCCAACCATCCCAGATTTTTGGGGTAGCTTCGTGCCCCCACCGAGGTCTCACCACGCCTATTTGTTGTCCCTGAGATATCCCTAGCTTCCTTGGTTAGGGTTAGGACAAAGAAGAAGAAGGAGAAGAAGAAGAAGAAGAGACAGATTGCTGCATGGAATTCCCTCTCACTTATCCCTGAACTCTACCCCTTATATAGGGGAGGGTCAACGAAGCCCTGGGTAGGCTTGCCCACAACGAAACAAAGTCCTTCCTTTAATAAGAATCACATTTCTACAAGGAGAAGTATTCTTCTCTCTCTCTCAACTTTGGATATTCATTATTACCTTGGATATTTAGGAATACGAAAAACCTCTCCCTTACTTTCTTTATTCCTGCCTTTTAATCCATTGGCTTCAAAATTACATTTTCCTTAAGTAGGAAATACTTTCTTCTTAACAAAACCACATAATTCATTAATTATGTATTCCTGTTATCCTTTTATTTTGCAATTTGGTATTTTCTCTTTCTTTCCTCTTTATTGGGACTCTTTGGATCCCAAGAAACTCAAATATTTTGAAATCCTTTTTATTGGATACTCATTATCCTCTAGATGCATCTACATGCATTATTCTACATTATCTTGTTTATTTCTTATTAAAATAGCTCTTTTTGAGAATCTCTCTTTATTTATCTTCTATTTTCTTTATGGGAGTTCCTTCTAACATTAGGAATCCTTTGGATACGAAAATCCATCAAGGATAACTTAATTATACCTCTTTCCACTTGTTTTCCACATTTATCATTATTTTCAATATCTTTCTTAATAAAGAAATACTCAATTAATATTTTCTTTTCTTATTGCTTTTCTTTGCAACTTTGGACTCCTTGGAACCCAAGGAATCCCAAGAGGCACGAAATCCATCCTTGGATTGCATTCTTTTGCCTTTTAGAGGTTTCAACATCTCTCTTTTCTCAAAAACTCAATTATTCATTTATTAATTGAATTTCCTTATTATTGGGCCCAATAGCCAATAAAGCCCACAACACAATCATAAAGGCTATTGTAAACAAAATCCATTTATTCAAAACAAATTATATAATTATTTGTTCATTTACCTTTATTATGAGAAATTACATTTCTCACCAAATGAACCCAAAAATTGGGGTTGTAACACCTACCTAATTGTATGCATACATTGATGGGTATCTTGAGGATGCTTTGTCGAAGATTTCATTTTAGAGCAGTTCAAATCAATTCCAACTTAGAGATTGCTTCACTCCTACCCATCGAATTTATTCCTGTACTTCAAACTTGGTTGATTTAGCCTATCCTCTTATTCTACTCCTATATAGAAAACCCAATCGGCAGGACACAAGTGAAACTGGTCCCAAAACTTAGGATTTGGTATCCTAATGTTGGTATCTTGGGGAAACCCACCCCCTCTCCCTTACCCATTCCTTCTTTTTCTTTATTGTTAAAATAAATCATTTTGTTTAGTTTCTTTCTTAGATAGTTTCTTTTTTATAACTTCTCAAATATAACTTTGCATACATGAATCATACTTGGACATTGATAAAATTCCTTCCCTTAGATCCATGATTGCCTTACCTATTATCCTAAGTTTAGGTCTTGCTCGAGGATGAGAAAATTTTAACCTTGGGTTGGTAGGGCTATGTGCCCTTCATGTATTCACTTCATACGATCATTCATGTATATTTCCTGTGTTCCTACATTTAGTATAAAATTTTTAAAATTTTCACCTTTTTAGCTAAACTATTAGATCTTAGTAGGACTTTGTTGTTTAATTTGTATTTTTTCAATTAATTCTATATGATATAAAACCAATAGTTAAGTTCTTTACAAAGCGTCTAACTACCCAATCTTTAACTTTGCTTGATCTCTTGCTTTACTTTGCTTATTGACTCTTTCCTTAAGTTTGATGATCAATTTAGGGTTATGTGTTATTTCACAGTTTGAAATTCTTGTCTTCTTGATTCATGTTGTGATTAACAAACACATGGTTCTAGCCCGATTGAATGGAACTGGAGTTTGATAAAATCTTAGCTATGTTTCCACTAATCCAACTATATTCTAAGAATCCTTGAGCCATACTTTATATTTTCACTAAGGTATCAACTAGACAATGATAAGTTTTTGAACAATAATAATGTTTGATTATTTTCCTTTAACGGTCTACACACCTCCTTTGATTAAGTTGAGTTAAAAATATGAAAATTGAAAATATGCAAAAGAGGCTTGGTCATCCAGAAATCCCTCAAAATATCTATTTAGATTAACTTCCAGGCTCATGGTGTGTTTCTCAAATGCATCCAAGAAAATCGGAAAAAGAATATGCTAAGGGAGATATCACACCACAACTACTAGGGAGTTATGGCGATTTCTGTCCCTAGAAATGGCGCCAGAAAGCTTGGTGCATCTTTTACTAGGGCCACACACAAATCCAGTTGAATCTTATATAGATGTGACCCTAGAGACTCGAACACACCTTGGATAATTTGATATTTATAAAGGGTTCATGTAATCACACGTCCACATAGACTAGAATATATCACCCACAAGTGCACGAGAGCTGATTGGCAAGTGAGGGGTCAATCCATAGGGAGAGACGAGATGTTAGAGCTTAGTTATCTTAATTTGTGTTCCTAAAGTAGAGATTAGGGTTTTAAGGGTGTCAAGTTGATTTGGGTTTGATTACACTAAAACTTTAAGCAATAAATAAATGAAGCAAGTAAAACAAAAAAATTCCTATTTTAACCCAAAAGAAGTTAATTCTAGTTAACAATGAAAGGCAACTAAGTAAGAAAAAGCAAGAGACTAACACTAAGTTACACTAGCTAAGAAAGTTAGACACTAAAGAAATTAAGGAAGAAAGTTATCACTAGCTTACATTTATAAAAATATCTTAAGGGTCTCTCATCTCATCTTTACAGATGACTTACTCTTCTTCACAGAAGCTACCAAGAAAGATATGGATGGTATTACCGCGTGTATGGACCAATTCAAAAGTATTGTATAAAAGAGTTTAAGTAAGACGATTTTTGAATCCCTATTTATCCAAGAGTTTTGGTTTATTAAAGGATTAAGTTAAGAGAGAGAAGCTTCCTATTTCATGAGGGAATCAGATTCCTAGTAGGAAAGACTTTATTGCTTCATGAGAAAGCATCATAGGACGTGGTTACCCTCATCTATAAAAGGAAAGGGAGCCCTGGACCGAGTCTAGGATAGGAGTCCCACACAGCTCCTTCTGTCTCTTCTTTGTTTTCATCCTTGAACCCTAAACCATGAGAAACCACGAGATCCTGAAGCAACGAAGGACCCATGTGCAGTTGCAGTGGTAGCTGGTCACGAGTCGATGCCAAGGCAAGGCCTAGCCGGAGCCGCCATGCCCGAAGCGAAGCACAATAGCTGCAGCACAGATGCATAAGGTAGCTAGATCGCGGGTCTACCCAGCCCGTTTTGCACCACCAAAACAGCTGTTCGGGAGCTTCGTAAGTGTGCCTGGGCACAGAGGAGGCAACACCACCCTCCTTGGAGGTCATCGGGGTCTGGAAGTGAGCCGGGATCGTGCCCAAGCGCGACTAGGGTGCCTGTAGCCGCCGGCACAAGGTTGAAGAGAGGGGGAGGTAGATTGGACAATTCTGCCCCTCTACATAATAAAGAATGGATTGTTAAGTAAAGGACACCATGGTAATTTCGAAATGTTTCCAAAAGAGGCTGATCAACATTGCATGGAGCCGAGCGACGTGGCGCGCTCCGATTGGCCCAAGTAAGGTTTTCTTGCAAAAATCATAGTTAAATATTCGTAGTTCAGATGACAAAAGTTTATATATGAATTTTGATCGTGAGAACAAGAGGAATCTAATAAAAATGATATTAAAGATTGATTCCGTTCCTAATTGCAAAAGTACAATAAGTTGATGAAAAGTGCATTAAAGTTAAGTTAAAAACCCTATTTGTGAGTAAAGGTTGAATCTAGTATGCTTAATGGGTTAATTAAAGTATTAATAACCTGTTGAATGATAATGTTAGATGTGAACCTGATCTAGATGTAAAATTGCATGCTTTAGGGTTTTTACCCCATATGAGAATGATTAAGTATGTAGAAACCCTAATTTAGGGCCAAAGAGGATAAGATCATATTTAATTCGAAAAATGTGAAAATATGTTATTATATGATGGTTCTAATCTATTTTGAGCATTTACGTCTATAATTCTAGATAAATACCCTAAATGTAGTAATTAGGGTTTTCTCATGAATAAAAGGTAGATTATGGCAAATCGAGTTCATATGTGATTAAACCATAGTGAATTTTGAATTGGTGATAGATGCACATATTGATCTTCTTATGGATTAAAAGGATAAAAAATAGTAGCTTTAATGTAAAAGAAGCTTAATGAAATTAATTTATGTTTCATGGTACCTTTAAACCTGAAAATATGGTTATATGTTGTTAAGATAACCTTAATATTGAAGAATGGATACGATAATTAGGGTTTATGAGTAATGGCATAAAATTAGGGTTTAATATGGTAAAAGATGAAGGGAAACCCTAATTGCAAAACGAAACCCTAAAATGGATACAGAAACCCTAGATACTAAATCCAAGTCAATAAAGTAGATTCTTGATAAAGTGTGTAATAAATATAGTACATATTCTTTTCAGGAATTATGTGATTGTTGATTGCTTTCTTGGTTGGATTTGCTTAATGCTTGTAAAATCATCAAATCAGGTATGTGGTTACGCTTATGATTATCCCGATTAGTTTTCCAAGGATTTTATCGACATTTCCCTCATGTCTTGAAATAACTGTTGGATGATTTTATTTCATGAAACTACAGAGTGACTATGACTATCACTAGGAATATATATGTATAACTGGCTAGATCCGAGTCCACCTCTGTGGCTTGAAAAGGATAAAAAGGGGTAACCTAGAGTAAGGTCTAGGTTATCGTGGGTTAGAAATTGGGCTACCAAGTGTGGTACCATGAGACCCATTAGCATGCCATGAGTTAAGGAGTGGGCTACTTACGAGTAGTGCCATGTGACTCAACCCTAGAAACTGGTTCACCTATAGGTGGGACCATGAGGGGTTTAATGGGGATCTACCATAAGGAAGTTAGTATCCAGGTCCACTATAGGGATAGCACAGAGGATAGGGTACTCATGGATCGCAGAGTTATATATAAAATGTAATCTTGGTTGTTAAATGATTAATTGAATGATTATGCTTTTATCATAGTTTCACGTTTACTGTTTCCCCCACATACCAGCTTCGGCTGACCGACGTTTTATTTGTCGACATTTTAGGTACAAGCCAAAAAGTACAAATAGTAAATCGTCATATTGTGAAATACATGAAGTAAAATGCAAGGAGGATTAGTTAGAGTAGAATGCGTACATGGATAGAAATCCAAAATTTTCTAAAGGTATGAAAAAATTTATTATAGCTTTTCAGTATAGATTGTTGAAATTTAATAATTGTTCTTGATTAAGTGACAAACCTTTGACTCAGAAGTTATGGGTGCGGCTTCGACCTCTCTATCTCCCTTAATTGGGGGTTATCGGGAGGTGGGGTCGTAACATCAGCAAAATATTGCATTAATGAGCTAGGAGATATTCATAAACAATCATAGTAGGGTTATATAAACATTAAGAACATTCCTTTATTACATCAACATGCAAGCAATCTAGATATGATTAACCCTCATCATATTCATAATGCACATGTTTAGCATAAGCAAGTATCAACCATGTGGCTATGATAACCACCAATTAACACATTAAGGTTATGATCATAATGCGGAGGTTATTTCACCATCATGCCATCATTTAAGAATGTTAAACATGAATACTCATCTTTATATATTTGAATTAGAGTTAGGTTCAACAAGATAAATTATATTAATGTTACTAATCAACACTCATACCCAAACCCTAACTCACATCATCCCCATTGGATCATGGATGCATAAGGTGAAGCATCACCATCACATTCCATACTATTCTCAAGTATGAACCCTCACATAAATCAAGGTGTAACCATTAGGTTATATCATACTAGGGTTTCAACAACAATCAGAGAGTACTCCATGATTGTATTAGTCATTCAAGGACTATTCATACCCAATTATCATCATTTAGTTATATTAAAGCTAGGTATAACAATCTATACCTCATTAGGGTTACTTATCAACACAATATGGTTATCATACCTTCTATTCATATGAGTGAATAGGTAAGACTACCTTATTAAGGGTAACCCTCCATTTGTTCCTTCATCATTCAACCCATATCACCATACCACAATGTCACCCAGAACCATTGGATGTTTAAAAGGTAAGACCATTGGTTGTTTACATAAGTAAACACCTTGAATGAATAATCTATGATGTTATTGATTTGTGATATATAAAAGTCACCATTTAACCCTAGACATCCTTTGGTTGACAATAATAGGGTTTTGTTGAGAGTAGGGTAAAACCCACAATCAACTGTTCATTTAAAAGAAGCCATCCATTGTCAACAAGTAAGCTCCATAAGCTGATCATGTAAAGGAAACCATATAAATCACATTATTAGGACCAAAATATTAAATTAGCCATCATTCCACTTTATTGGAGGAATAAACATTAGATCTTGACCATTGGATCAAGTTCATATGTTAAAACCATCAATTACGGTATAGGTCTGACCATTACATCAAGTGACCCAAGAAACCATTGGTCTAAGGCTTAATTGATGATACAACTATATGATTAACTCAACATAGGTTTTGGAGACCTGATACATCATCATTAATGACCATTAAGTCACCATATCTTGTTAGATCAGCACTGTGTTCGTTAATCGACATCAAATATCAAACTAATATCACCATCGATTGATAGCATCATTAGGGTACTTAGTTGTTAATCACTAGGTTTCTAATTAGGCCAAAACATGACCTAAGGGGTGAAAGTCAGTTGACACCCTTGGTTTCCACCATCAATTGTCATGAAGAAAACACCATAGGGTTGTAGCAATGGTACCATCATCGGGTCATGGGTTTATAGAAGAAATTAACTTAAAACTCTAAAATTGACCATTGGTTGATAGGTGCTTAGCACCATGGGTTGTCAAACCAACCTGATACAAGTCATATTATACCTTAGGAATAATGTACATATGATCACATGTTCATATAGAACTGAAATCAGAACAGGGCACATTATAAAAATCAAAATCCAAGCCAAGCATAGCTTTTTAGTGCATGGGTCATCATTTTCAAGCAAGAACATGAGTTAGAAAGCTTATGGTAAGAAATAAATGTGGTGCAAGTTATAAAATTTCCTATAATTATAAGATAAACTACCAAATAGAAGAAAACATGAGTAGGTAGGGTAGGAAATCCAAGCATAAGATGTGAACTCGTCCATGTAGCACATTTCTTCATCAAATGAGCAAACCCTAAGCATAAGGAGCAAGAGAGGTAGGGTTTTGGAGCTTTAGAGAAATTTCTACCATGGAAAAGTAAGGTTATGACCTGTAGAAAGGTAGGAGAAAGGATAAAAAAGTAATAAATGGAGGGAAGAAGGGGATTCTTACTCTTTTAGGTCAAGATCACTAGAAGGAAGCTTTTCAAACCCGAAAAGAAAGTCAATTGCAACCCTAGATTCTTTTTCCAATAAGATCACGTCTTTCTTCTTGCTTGGACAGGAAATTCATATTAGCATAGAGGGAGAACAAGGTTCATAGAAGGAGGGAAGTGGTGGAGAGAAAATGGCTCAGTTTGGTGCTTAGGGATAAGTATATGAAACTTTAAGATAAAGAAAAAGTTGAAGTTCTAGTATCTTTCCAAGTGTCCATGGACTTAAACTATTAAGGAATATACAAGCACTCACAAAAGAATATCCACCACCATCTATAAAGACATGCTTATCCCTCGTTTCTTGAATTTCCAAGCAAACCAAATAATTCATTAGTTGATAGCTACTAAGGGTAGCTCATCCATGAAGGGGTAAACCCTAAAATACCCTTGGAGAAAACATTTTCAAACCAAGGATTAAATAGGTGACCCATGGCTCAAAAAGATCAAGAATGATGAGAGAATATCCAATAATTCAAGTGATAAATTGCATAGAAAACCTATCACTTGGGTAAATTGTAGAAAAGTCCAAAATGTGCATAAAATTGCATAACTTGCTTGAACAGTGTCCAAATTGGACCAAATTTGAAACTTAAGCTTATATTATGATTTTAAAGTATATAAAAAGGTTAGATTAGGTTTAAAAGAATTCAATTATGATAATTAATCTTATTATACTCATTAAGAAAGTGTAGGGGCCTTACAAAATCAATATGAACCCACCTAGCCTAGGTTTTGCCTAACCTGGAGTGCTCTAGAAGATTTACACAAATCACAAACTTGAAGGGTAACCCTACTACCATAGTAAAGGGTATATATAGGGCTTTGATCCTCCTACAAAACCACACATTGGTTTGTAAAACTCTACTTGACTTTGTGCACGTCTCCCTACCTCTCCCTTGCTAGACATGTCCTTCACCTCTGCCTCACCCTAGTGTCTTTCTAGAGGCACCATCTCCTTGTTTCATCAACTCTGGCCATTTCATGGACAATTAAAGCCCACATTGAGTTTGTTGGAGCAAGGCAAAGGTGACTACCTTCTTACTTGCCGCACAGGAGGACTAGATTGGGAAGTCCACCATTGAGTTAACCACATACTCATGCGAGAGAAGTAAAGGTTCAAGAAGGTCCTCTTGTGTCATGCCTCCACATTTTAATGAGTGGTGGAGGAGAGGAAATATCCTTGATGACTCAAAGGTTGAAGAAGGAATCTGGGATTTTACCCCTTTACCCCTGTCTCCTCTTCAGAACATATAGATACTTCTTGGTCCTTTTCCCTTCTTTTATCACTTGACTAAGTGAGGTCCTCGATAGCATGGACCGTCAGGTGGTGTGATCCCATTGGCTCACCCCAATTGAGTTAGCAAGGCTGGAACCCATGCGTGCTACCTAGGTGGCGACTTGTGAATGACTAGAACTAAATTAATTTTGTAAAAATTCTTATAAATTGAAGGAATGTCCAATGATGATATGTTATATATGAAAGTAGATAAGAAAAATGCAATGAATTCAACAAAAATAGTTACAAGACCTTATTCTATCTGTAATCATAAAAGTGCCTAAAGTTTCTATCCTTAAGGTGTTAATGTATAAAAACCCTAATTTATTAACTTGAATGATCATATCAAGTTTAAATGACTTAAATGGATACAGTTAGTTCTTTTTGTATAAAAGAAACATATTTGACTAATTAGGGTTTAATAATGTATAAAACATCAAGATTAAGATTTATGATTTTCAAAGTCAATTGAAGTGATAATTAGGATTTGGGAAGTCAAAACCCTAATGAAAACCTAAGTTGACCCAAAGACCCTAACTAGGAACTTAATATATTTCTGGAGGATTTTATTAGATAATTTTATTTCTAGTTGCAAGCAATTGTGCTTTCCTATTATTCCTTGGTGTAGTTTCTAAATCTGCACAATTCGCTCTTCATGTATGGTTACCCAATTCCATGGAAGGACCTACTCCTATTTTAGCTCTTATACATGCTGCTGCTGTGGTAGCAATGGGAATTTTTCTTGTAGCTCGGCCTTTTCCAATTTTCACAGTTATACCTTACATAATGAATTTCATTTCTATTATCAGTGTAATAACACTACTATTAGGAACTACTTTGGCTCTTGCCCAAAGAGATATTAAAAGAGGTTTATCCTATTCTACAATATCTCAATTCGGTTATATGATGTTAGCTCTAGGTATGGGTTCTTATAGAGCATATTTGTTTCATTTGATCTACCCTCTACTTCTGGATGTCTCACAATACCTTCTATAGATTGTCCTACAAAAGTACCTTGACCAACTCTAGGTCCAATAGAAGCAAGCCCTACGGGTAATCCAGTAGCAATAATGTTTCCCTTTTTAATGTAACTCCATGTTACAATTTATCTTCCATTATGTTACAAAACTCTATCTATTTAGTGTAAAACTTATTAATTATTCTTGGCTAATTACTAAACCATCAATCCTATATTATGGTAATAGCCATTGCCCACTCGGTCCACCTTAATTGGGGATAAGAGGGGGAGGGGGTCGTTCCATTTGGTACCATAACCTGGTTTTACCATTTAACCTTCAATAATTATTGAAGGGTAAGAATTTTGTAAAGCCCAAGGGAATTATTAGAGCACTTTCTGAAGACGATGGTGTCTAGAAGGGACCACGATCTCGGGGATGACAAAACTCTCCTCCCAGATGGTTTTAATGCTTTTTTTCTACAAAAAGACATGAGATATCATCAAGAAGGATTTAGTTGCATGTGTCAGCTAGTTCCTGGAAGGAGGTAACATGGTGAGATAGGTTAATCATTCTTTTTTTATATTCATTCCCAAGAAGAAGGTGATGTGTTCTCTTGCTAATTTTAGACCTATTTCATGTTGCTCGGTACAATAGAAAATTATTGCTAAGATTTTGGCTGCCAGATTGAAGATGGTTCTACCTTTCCTCATTTTTGAAAATCATGGAGCCTTTGTGACATGGAGAAACATTAGAGATTATTCTACGCTGGCCGGGGAATTTTTGTTGGACTATAATGTCAAGAGAGTAAGCAGGAAAGCCTGTTTAAAGTTGGATGTTTCCAAAGTTAATGATAGTGTCAGTTGGGAGAAACTATGGTGGATTTTGAAGCAAATGTGGTTCAATGGGTTGGCTAGATGATGTAGTGTGTTGAGACCATAAGCTTCTATATCGTGGTAAATGTCACATCGATAGGTATGTTTAGAAGAGGTAATGGCCTACATCAAGGAGACCCATTGTCATCCCTTTTCTTTGGAGAATTCACACAGAAGCATCAAATGCCCTGTTAATCTATACACAGGTACTATACAAATCTTGAGACATCAAGCCAAAATCTCAGATCAATATTAAACTAACTACTGACTCCTAGGACTTGGAGTATAGAGACGACACATAGGACTCTCTATTTACATAGCATGACAGCCAATGTCTCCACCTGAGGATTCACTATTGTCTCTGTTGCTGCTGCTGTTCTTCACCCACTGTAGGGCTTCTGCCTCTTCCTCAACATCTACATTAAAAAGTTGAATCCCACGGGGGTGCGACAATTGAAAAATTGTCCCAGTGAGAGATATAACTCTCTTCCAGAAACATTATTATTGTAGATAATAGAATAAAACTGAGAAGAAGAATCATAACTATTCAACATCAGTTAAATCATTAACTAAACTATTTCGAGCAGTATTCTCTATTCAAGTCATTTCATCTATATCTTGATAAAGCAGCATGTCATTTATTCAATAAGGAATATGAAGTACATGTATAGCATTTATCCAATTAAGACATTAAACAATGTATCATCAACCATTGATTCTCGTATTTCAACTCTAAGCAAATACGCTACACGGCTGATTACATTTTACAATCATAGCTTATGCCCTGAGGAGATGAGGTATACTGCTCATACTCCAACCGACCATTGCGAAATCAAAATCGGTACCATACATAGGTCAATAGAAGAGCCGGATTCCCATGACCTCATCTTCCTCAGTCAGTGTGAGGACCAAATGCAGGACATCTTGTGTCTCTGCTGAATAGCTTTCCAAGGTATACTGGTAACTTCACTATTAGAGTTACAGTGGCATGATGTACTCTCTTCACAATCGAGAGATATTATATTCATCTCACATCGATACGGCATTAACATCATTGGTAGATTAGTGATACATCCATCCTGGCATATATATAATGAAGGATTAAGAGATTTAATATTTATCTCACATCAATTCCTCCATTAGGGCGTAAGGATATTCGCGCCCATAACCCCCACATACTCAAAAGTATGCCCTCCAGGAGTTCCCGTAGGAAAAGCTTGTTTCACCATCACCAAACTACTGACTATGATGGATCTATGGTCAGGGCTCTACATGATATCATTTCACTTGATTATTTGAGTGCATTACAATATTATTTTAGCATCAAACATGTTTTCAAACATAACAATTTCTATAAAGAATGAGTACTATTTCTATCAAGTTCTTTTCACAACTTTATTATCATTGGGATCTCAGTCCCTTATCATCTCATCATCATGATTCAAGAATATGGGTGTTCAAACCCTTAGATCATCAAAACACTTGTTACCACTTTCATAGGTAACTTAATGCTTTCAGTTCATATGACCAAAGTAAACATGATAATTGCAATGCGGGTATTTTACATGGCTCTTAAAGCCCATTAATCTCTCTTGTTACCTATCACTAGGCAACACAACATATTATGGCTCACAAGGCCCATGAAGAAATTTCAATAATAAAACATCATAGCTTGTACCTGACTATGTCCAACATCTCATGAAACCTCCATAATTAGTGCACATGATAATAATTATATCAATTATGTATCAGTGCCATGCAAAACAATTATAGCATCACTATTCAAGGATAATACCACTATTCCCTTACTAGGGTTAGGGTTTCCCTTTTCATTTCAATTAGGGTTATTCATCCCCTTTGTTCAGTTAGGATCAATGACTCATCATCTCATTATCCAATATTAGAGTTTCATGTTGTATAGTATAACCCATAATTAGGGTTTCATATACACCTTCACCTTATTTAGAATTAGGGTTCACTATTCACATCACATCACCCTAGATTAGGGTTTATATTCAATAACCCACAATTAGGGTTTACTATTCACATAAAATAGGGTTGACCATCAAAATACCTTGAATTAGGATTTTCTCATGTCATTACCCTAAATTAGGTTCATTCCATCACCAAGGATTAGGGTTTCACCTATCATTGCCCTCAATTAGGGTTAGGGTTCATTAACCTTATCAATTAGGGTTTATGCTCATGATTAGGGTTTCATGATCTCTTTGCTAAGGATCATACCCTTGATCACCACATGAGTCATACTCATGTATGAATTCCATTCTATCCTCCTTTCAACTTGATTAGGTTATATCAACCCTTCAATCAAGTACATACATCTATGATTGACATAGTGTACTAAGTTATTGTTCTTATAAGCAATTAGGGTTTATCCCTTTAATTATTTAGGTACTTTCAAGATTTCAACCTTTGTACCTTCATTGATTACCATCACTATCAATCATTGGATCATTGAAACAATCATCACCTTCAATTTCCTAATGATTGAATCACAATTGTCCTTCATTTGGTTTTGAGGTTTCATCACCAAACGGTTTTGAAACTGTTTGGTCTCCAAACAAATTTGAAACCGTTTGACCCCAAACGGTCTCAAGACCATTTGGGCCAAATCAGTCTCAAAACCGCAAGGGTTCTTTAGGTACATTCATCAATTGGTTGAACATGATTTTCTACATTGAAACCTCCAATCAATTGAGTTATTGAAGTTCAACAATTATTGGCCCTTGGATTTTCAATCCTTCAATCACCACCTTTGACCATCCATGCGGTATTGAGGTGCTTGACCTCATGCGGTCTTGAGGTGCTTGATCTCATGCGATCTTGAGGTGCTTGACCTCATGCGGTCTTGATCTCACAGTTTGAAACCGTTTAGGAATTGCACTACAAAAAATTTGGCCTTTGTTGAAGAACATTTGTGAGGAACCAAAAATTGTGAATAATGATGTCTATTTGTGAGGGCTAATCCTTCAAATATGGGACCAAATCCCTCAACCGTGTTTTTAACATCCTTAGACCTTTTGTTCCGTCAAAAATATATTACTCACTAATCACTCCCTAAAAAATTCCGTGTCAAATGTTTCCCTCCATTCTCTACCATTTAGATTACGCGGACTTTCCAAAATACGCCACTTTTGGCGAGATTTGCAATCACCAGAGCGAGGGTTTTTCCCCGATCACCCCCGACTCCTCCCGACTCCCCCGACGACAAGGAGGTCCCAGAAAGTTCGGCGGCCGCTCCTCGCCGGGATGACAACTCGGATGGCGGCTCTGGAGGAGATGCTTCTGCTTTAGATCGACCGGAATCGTCGTCTTCCTCGTCAATGGAGGGGGCTCTTCCTTCCTGTAGGAGCCCCAGGCTGGGCCGGAGGCTTCGAGGTATTCTCCTCGACGATGTCGATGCCGACGCGGATCTGGCACTTGGGAGTGGCGATTTCAAGGGCGGAGTCTTGCGCTGGCTCCAGGCCTTGGATCTGCAGGTCATCGGTGCCAGTAGGGCCGACGAGAGGCTCAAGCCTCTTATCAAGTTTAACTCCTCTTGCGGTGCCGCCGAGAACCATCTCCTAGCGCAGCTCAGCCAGGTCTATATCTGCTTTCTTTGTTTCTTCATCCTTTTCCCCTTCCCTGTGAAGGTCGGATCGGTCTTCCATTTGAAATCAGTGTTCTCACTTGCATTCCAAAGTAATTAGAGTATGTACACCTGCAGAAGTAGACACAAACTAGCATAGCCATAATTAGGAGCTTAAAGTCTCAATGCTTGATGAAAAATGAATGTATAGTCATAGAACATGCTGCGAGGTTCTGTTCATTGCAAGATCTCAGAATAATAATATAAATACCAATAGGGAAATAGTGAGTCTAGAATAGTGACCATAGCTTGACCAATCTGGAAATACCTAACATTTTTCTGCCTTGCACACCAAACTAGGATTCCACCCTATTTGAGGTACCATGATAACATAGAATCACTATCACAATTCTTGACTGGGTTAAACTTAATTGAATTAAAGTTTATAACGATTACTTTCAGGGAAAGGAGCCCCACAGTTCGGGTGTGATTTAGCCTAAGTATTATACAGTATTGTGCAATAGTTACATTATTACGAAATATAATGGCATTATACAATTACAAATATGAATATTAACATACGTTTAAAAAGGTAAAATGTCCAGGCACTTGTCAATCCCAGGGAGCACCTAGCCGCTTTGACAACTTTGGTTAAAATGGGGAACACTCAATAAAAAAATTGTTTTTCACATGACTTTATAGTTATCAATCCCCCTCAGGCACATTTGGGCCTAATAGGCTATGGAGAAGGTGTCAAAATATGGGCTCTTGGGATCCAGGTTGGATGGGTTTGTGCCTAGGGAAAGATAGACCCAAAAATTGAGGGATGTAGACCTAACTCCTAAACTGGAAACTGAGGAAGGCAAGGAAACCGTTGGGAAACTTATTATAGAGAAGAGAGTATTGCATGTGTTTCTTCATGATTGAATGTTGACATTTTCACAATCAATTTAGACAAGAAACAATGAAGATGGATGAGTATGAGCCACATTTAAGGTAGTTGAAGAAGACCAATGGAAGTGATTCTTACCATAAAAACCATGGAATATCTGAGAAATTAAAATGAAACCTACACCTTGATCTTGTATTATGTGTATCCTGAACATACAATGATTTATGTGAATACTTGTTAGGAAATTGGGCATAGTTCTTATACACTAGTACATTGTACTGCATATAAAAAGGACATGTCATTGACTAGTTAGTTCCATATCATGGCCTAGTTATGCCCAAGAATGGGTGTTGTTGTGCTTGTCATCATTTTGACTTAGCCACTTGACCATTGATCATTCTTGCCTAATGTACACCAAGATATCTAACAGGGCATTACTTTTATCATGAACACCATACATTAGGGAAATCCTACGGAAAACCTATAGATGTTAACCATGTCATGTAGGCCTTGACTATGAATATATGAAACATAAGTTGTTTCTACATTGTATGCACTTTGTCCAGTAATGACAACATAGATTCTGCAGTTTGTGCAACATGTTCTATATATATAGAGTTAAATATTGTACTAGACCAACCAAATCCTTACCTCACATGTTAGCTTGTTGTTTCTTAAACTTTGAGATAGCTCGTACTGATTTTATGATCAATTTTTAGTAATGAAGCCAAAGCAATTCAGCCTAACTGAACAAAAATTGGGTCACAACATGGTGGGATACTCTATGACAAGATGTAGAGCTAAAGCAATGAGGTGTCAATCTAAAGAAACATTGATGGTGACAACATTGTTGTCCTCAATGACCAGAATGGAACTATTAGCCTATTAGGTGATCTACATGACACATTTATAATTTCTAATTTCTAAATTGCTCCATGACAACTGTTTAGATTGAGATTAAATGCATGTTTATCTTATTTTAGCCTACATAGGACACTATTATGGCATTGTCCTTCCAGTTTTGTTTACTGATCTTTGAGTACTTTAATATGATACATCTGTCTTGGTTACCCTGTTCTGGACCATGACAATTGAGGTGAAATGCAAAATGCTAACAAACTGAATATGCTTAAAATGAATTTGTGCAAGTGTTGGGCCTGGTGTAGTGATATCATTTATGCTTCTAGAATTATACTAGATCTATAGACCCATTCAAGCAACATGTATATTCATGTAGATATCAAACTAGGTATGTAATAGATGATACTTCTTCTCTATTGTATAAGGTGGTCTCCTGTGAACAATTTAACTCATTTCTTCATGTTGAAGTAGTAAATGGAACTATAACAGTAATATTTGTAGTACATGTAGTTGTTTGATATTTATGAAGTTCTAGAGCAGGCTTGATCTAAAACGTTTTGATCTTTGAAACTGGTCTTAACTTGAACCTTTACTTAAAATAGCTATGATTTTGATAAGATATATAGGTGGATGCTATTATGTATGCGTAAGTTCTGAATGCCTCAAGTTGCTTAAAATTCTAACGTATGTGCAGGCAGTAGTATTCTGATGCTGATGCATTGTATTTGAGGATAATAACATAATACTCTTTTAAGATAATATGAATATAGGTCCAAATAAAATAGTACGGCTGTAGCAGGTGGTAAGCAATAGTTGTACATACAGAACTGGTTAAGAAATTTAGTAAAGGTGTCATATATGCTGTTGTACCCCTCTTCCTCATGTCCATGCATTAGCTGGCATGTCTCACAACACCTGTGTGCTGCTAATGCACTACCAGCAACTGTTTATACAAACAGAACCCAACTGTGGTAGAGGTATTTATCCACGATTTATTGTATTGTGCACAACAAAGTCTGACTTCTTTGAATGTGCAGAAAATTGGTACATTTGGTTTAGAATGGGTCTTAATGGGTAGTACCCTAAATTTTATGAAATATTCACACCAAGTATTAGCATTCTCAAACGTCCATTAGAGGTATTGCAGTCATTTTACGCCAAATTCAAATAAGTGATTTCATGTTATTTTAGTGCCTACAAATCAATTTTGCATACCTCATCAAATCAAATATGGGAATACCAATGGGTAACCTTGGTCAACAATTTAGGTTAGGTCAGGTTGAATAGGCTTGCATAATAGTTGAAAATGTCTAGAATACTTTTTAGTGAAAGCCATTAAGACAAATTTTTTACATGACGAAAAACAAACTTTCCTTTGTGTAGTGAAAACTTTCATCAACTTAACAGAAAGATAATAGAAAAGCCAGCACCCTCTAGGAGGGGGGACTATATTATGCATTCCCAACTTATAATTTAGATCATGAACATGGTTTCCTGGACAAAGTCTTTGTGAAGAAATCTGCAGACTGCAACTTGATTTTTTTATCTAATAACACATATAAATCTTCTTTGACAGTAAATCTTTGTCAAAGTGATAATTCACCTCAATCTATTTTGTTCTCTAGAAAAAAAGAATTAGAATGAATGTGATAGCACAACAATCACAGTATAAAGGTATGCGTAGCAAATTCATATCAGGAGTTGTGTAGGTCATGGATCTATATTTGGCTTCAACGCTGCACATACCGATGGTGTAATTTTTAAGCAACTAGATTTCCGCCAGCTATGCTACAATAGCCAGTGGTTAACCCCTGTTAAGACAGCAAATAGTTGCTGGTACATACCTGACGACTGCTTTCAACAATTTATTTTTTTGCTGAAAGTCTTTTCTGCTATTCATTGATTTATTACATCAAAGCCACTGCTCCTTAATTATGTTTGATTGCACAAAATTCTTATATTATTGATCATTCCTCATAAAACTAGAATCCACTGGGATAATTCTAAGCTTTTTTTTGCCCGCAGCACAATGCGGAGCCAGAGGCTGTGGATCTTTTAATGGAGGTGTGTCATTGTACATCTTTGTTTTATAATGTTTTTTATACAGTTGGTTTCTTCAAGTCAATGAATTCCGTCAAACCTTCATGGCTTTATCATATAGGTCAAGGATCTTGATTTGCTAATTGAGCATGTTGACACTACAAACTATAAAAGGACATGCACATATCTTACTAGTTCTGCAAGGTGTGGCATTAGTATCTCTTTTAGTTTTAATCCAGTTCACATTGTTGATCAAATCAGGCTACACTTACCAATTTTGATATCAAGTTTTGGTTTTTTCCTATAGGATCTCTTAGTTATTGTTACAATTTACAAAGGAAATCATATCATGTTGGTGTTTTCTATATGTGAACTTGAAGATGTTACATGTCTGATCTAATGTTGACTGCTACATATGTTGAAACTGCTCAAACTACATCAGTCTATAAATTGCGTCAAAACCTAGTAGAAGGTAATTCAATCACTACTCTAGAGTCTATGAAGCACCGATACTCCAAAATAGGTTACGTACCTGTACAGGACATGCTTATCTTTCATGCAATCAATGCAGATTAAAGAGAACCTAAACCTTTTTTTTTTAATATTTGGTCGTGGCAAGAAGTTGCATACATCTGATATGCACACTGGAGTTGATAGCAAACATAATTGTGATATGTGTACTCCATATAGAGGGGGGTGGGTGGTATTTTAAGAGATATTTTAATTTAATTTTAAAATATCTCCCAAAGAGTTACTTAAATATTCTAGTAATTTCTTAATCTGTCATCCTCAATTATCTCCTGATCCATCATCTCTAATTACCTTGTATCTGTGAATTTATAAAGAGAACTTTGAGAGCCAAGTTGCATCTGAGTAATGTTTGTGGGTTTACGCTTGTCCTTACATAAGTAAACTGTAGACCATGTATTCCTCTTAATGAAAGTACAAAAAATGTCCTCTCACTATTCTTCTTTCTTAATCATAATGTTAATATGTCTGACTATAATGTCTCTATGACAACCCATTCTTGTATACAAACTTTAGATTCCTGTATCTCAACATATGGTGTTTCTTTTGTGTCCCAAACTTGAAACTACCTGCTTGGGCCCAATGATACATTAGCTCTGGACATAGCCTATATGATATACTTGAAGTTTGAAGATCTCACAAATGCTCTTCGCATAGCCCTTTCCCTTGACAACCAACAGGTTTTTTTTACTTATTTCCATATGTTTTCATTTCTGGAGATGTTTCGGCTTTTAATATACATACTATTTGGCACTATACAAGCTATTCACAATTCCTAAATTTTATGTTTCTGATACGAATGTTATGTATTATTGCACAAGTTTTTCTTTATTTCAATATCTCATTACATTTTACAATTTGGTGGGTGGTTAGTATTGCAAATATGCCGTTCAAACGTATCGAGGAACATCTTCCAGCTCAACGTATCAAGCATCTTCAGGCCATCCTAGTCCTCAAGAATTGTGTCAATGCACTCAGGCGGTTGCCGAAGAAGTTGAGGGAGAGGCATGCAGTTCTGGAGGAAGTCAATGGAGAGGAGGTTGAGTTGCTCAAAACTATGAGGCACTAGGATGGCCTGAAGAAGCTCCTGCGCTGTAGGTGGTAGAGGTTGTTAAATGGACCGCGATAATGAATTAATGATATATGTCCTCCACATTGAATAGAATACACACATTTAAGAAATTATACTCATAGAGATAAATATACATGCCAATATATGTATACACGTAAGTATCTCTATCTATGTTAATGATTCAGCCAATTTTACAGCCAATGACAACAGTAATTTTCTACAACTGCATCACTAATCAACCAAGTGCACTGCTGTGATCATAGGTATTTTCTTCTTCATCTTCTGAGTTAATGCCACACGACTATCATCACTCTAGAAGAAGAGCTACTCAGCTGAACCTTCAGTATGTATTCATTGATCTAAGCAAGCTCCAACACACCACCGCCTGTACCAGCAAGCTAGGGCCTTAGTTTAGCTATCAACCATGTGCCATACGTGAAGTTCATTTTTTTGTATCTATTCCTGCTATCACGTTGCTCTTAGTTTAGCTTATTTTTGCTTAAAAGTAAGCTGCTCAATCATTGCATATAATATGTAGAAGCCCAATATAGACATGATGTCAGAGTTCAATGTGGTTTTCAAACTTTCGTTTGTGAGAACCTTCTTTGCAATCACTTGGAGTGTAACTGTAAATACTGAAACAAAATATTAATAATAATAGTTAACATCATAATTAGTACTAATAGTAAATTCTTATAGTAAATACGTGGTTAACATCAAGAGAGCTCGAATTTAACACTGAAATGCAATTGTAGCTATAGCAGTAGTGTGACCTCTTGCATCGGTATTGTGTCTTATTGACAAATCGATAAGAAGAATACTGAATTGTGTCTTTGCAACTTTGCTTGCAGTAGTGTGACCTCTTGCATCAGTATAACACATTGCATGTTTCTTAGTCAATATTTTGATCTTGATTGATGAGACTAATTATATGAAATCTTGATTTTATCAGTGATATTATCTGAATCTGCTGTGATTTTTGGAATGAGGCCACATTGGGGATGGGGTTGAAACCTTAGTCCATATTTGTACAAACTAGTGTATTGTAAGATGGCTGCTGACAATGCAGGTTTTCCGATTTCCTTTTTTTAAGTCACGAGTATCAAAAAAACTGACTGGAGTAAATTTGCAGCTAGAACCACTGTTCGCATGCTTGAGAGTTTGATTCGGCTCGCCCAAGGTATGTGGTATCTGTTACCACCTTGTTGCTGCAGTTTTCCTATTACAGATCGATGTCAAAACTTTGTAAGTTATACTGAAAGTTTATCGGTTTGTGATTTACATCAAGACATGATAGATATCACATTCAGCACCTCAAGGTTGATACACCTTGATGTACCCTAAATCCAATATACTTGGATGAATAATGCATGAAGTGTGTCATGACAATTGTTACATGGAGATGTAATGCACTTTGATAAGTGTAGGCTAACATACCTTAAGAAAAGGTTAAGCTAAGTTAATAAAATATGATGTAATCATATTCTGGCAAAGGCGAGAGAGGAATTCATATCTTGTGTTGATAATTCATTTAATGATAAATGATAAGAATAAATAAGTATGATTGAATACTTATGATATCAATTTTGGCTCCTAGATGTGTAGAGCAATGAATTAGTGTTTGATCATTAATAAATATGATTTTGAAAACCTAAATGGTTAATAATGGAAAACCCTAACCCTAATGAAGGGTGATGATATGTAAGAGAGACCCTAATCGCTAAGAAAGGGAAACCCCAAACCTAATGATGGGAAGGTTGTAATTCTTTTGTTGCATAAACTTTGAAAGGCATGTTAAATACTTGAATAAAAGTATAATGATCAATGGCCTTGTGAGCCATGTGAATAAGTTGTTACCTAGTGAGAGGTGACAAGATACAATGGCCTTGTGAGCCATGTGATAATTTTTTGCTTAGTGAGAGGTGACAAGATAATTAATGGGCCTTGTGAGCCATGTGAGATGTTTGTGTAACAAGTATCCTGAATACCTTGGTCAGAAGACCTGGAGGTAATAGTGACCTGATAAGTGGTAACCATGTTCAGTGATGAACAAAGAGTTTGAATACCCAGATTCAGTAAACATGATGATGATGTTGTTGAGGAATGTGAATTCCCAGAAATGAGATAAGGGATTGAGATCCTAATGTTATATAAAGTTTTGAAAGGTACTTGATAGATGTATTATATTTTTCTTTGTAGCATTTTTCATAATAATTCATGTTTTAAAACTTGATTGATGCTAAAAGCATATAGTAATGTACTTAATTAATCAGGTGGAATCTTATCATGTAGTGTTGTTGCCATAGATCCATCAGTGTCAGGATTTGCTGGATGGTGAAACGGGTTGCTCCGTGACATAACCCGGAAGGCATATTTTTGAATATGCAGGGGTAATGGGCGAAAATATCCGTACACCTTAATGGTGGAATTGATGTGAGATAAACATTAAATCTCTCAATCCTTCATTATATGTGTCGGGATGGATGTATCACAAATCTCCCAATGTCGAGATGGATGTATCATGAATCTCTCGGTTATAAATAATGACGGATCGATGTGAGATAAACATGAGATCTCTCGATTACGAAGAGAGTGCAGCCACCGTTGTAGCTCTATAGTGAAGTTGCCAGTATACCCTGGAAAGCTATTTAGCAGTGACACAAGATGTCCTGCATGTGATCTCGTACTGACCGAGATGAGGGAGGTCATGGTAGCCGACTCTTCCATTGACCTTGTATGGCACCGTCTTTGGGTTTCGCAACCAAAGGTTGGAGTATGAGTGGTATATCTCATCTCCTCAGGGCATAAGTGTGATTGTATAATGTAATCAGCCATATATCATGTTTTCTTAAGGATTGAATACGAAAATCATTGGTTGATGTTACATTTCTTTTATGCATCTTTAATTGATAGATGATATATTTATGTTTTCTTACATTCCTTGTAAAGTAGATAGATGATGTATAATTCTACCATGGGTAGATGCAATGTTATCCTTAAGAAAGGAGATTATCTTATTCTCTTCATACAATGATTAATACTGCTTGTTAATATAAAAGAACCCATGCTCAGTTTTATAATGTTTATTTGCAATAATAATGTTTCTGGCGGAGAGTTATATCTCTCACTGGGACAATTTTCAATTGTCTCACCCGCGTGGGATCCAACATTTTTAGGTGGATGTGGATGAGGAGGTAGAAGCCATACAGCAGAGGAAGAATAGCAGAATCAGGGACAACAGTAACATCTCAGGTGGAGATATTGACTGTCGTGTCTTGTAGATAAGAGTCCTATGTGTCGTCTCTGTACTCTCAGGTCCTTGGAGTCAGTAGTTAGTGTTTTTATGATCGATCTGAGATTTTGGCTTGAAAGCCTCGAGGTATTATGTTGCTTATGTATAAATTTGGCAAAGAAACTATTGTATGTAATCCTCGAGAAGAGATGGTACATGGTATGTACTCTGTGGACCAGAATATATATATATATATATATATATATATATATATATTACCTTGGGCCTCTTTATAAGAGTTTATTGGAATTGAATCTCTTTGCAAAAAGGTTTTGATTTTTACTGATTTTTGTTAATCCGCTGCTAATGTTTTCTTCCACACTCATCATTATCCGATGTTTGGTGTCGGGTCGTCACAATTTAGTGGTATCAGATCTCAAGGCTCGCTGAGTCTACAGAGACATAGTACTAAGTGTTGAGTCTATTCTACTGTCCTCTAGTATATCTTATAGTGACTTCTGCTCATGCAGAAGATGGAGTAAAGCTTAAAGATGTCTGGACTACTGAAGGAGTACATTGTTGAAAGCAATGTTGCTGCACCAACGGAAGGTGCAAGGGACCAAATGAGAGAAGGATGACTTCCTGAGAACCCCCAAGATGATCCAACTATGATAAGAAATTCTTCTTTTGATATCAGTGTTGGGCAAGTTAGGACAGCAATGATGCATATAGTGGACCATGCATTAGCAATACAACCTAGATTACCATCCTCCAATGATGAAGTTTTAGACTCCAGCAGGATTCTTGATCAACATCAGCATGTTGAAGCAATGGAAAATGTTAAAAGAAATAGGTTACAACCCAAAATCAATGTTTTCTATGGGTGTAGGCAGGCTGGACATATCAGAAGAAATTGTCCAGAAAAGGATAATGAGGAAACAATTAATAAGACACCTATCCAAACTCACGAACAGAGGACTTGTAGTTTCAAAAAGGGGAAGTTTTTGGTACCCCCGAGACAACCAGTGTCTAGTGCACTAGGTAAATGGCTACCTAGAAAGGGTAAAGGACCTTTTAGACCATATCAAGAGAATAGAACATGTCACCAGTGTCGACAGGTAGGACATCTAGCAAGGAATTGTATAGTTGGAAACACAATGGTAACCTAACCACCGAGGCAGAGACATCAGGGTCATCAGAGAAAATAGTTTTCTAGTGGCACTCGAGGACGTGGATAGACGTCCCAAGCAGGATCAACTGCATTAAATAACAAAGAACAAAGTCAACATCAGGCAATGGCAAGATTCTATGAAAAGAATCATCCTAAAGCAGTAAACAAACTGTGAGATGAGGCAGGTCAGATGAAATAGTTTCATTCTAATTTATTATTTTATGATTCTATGTGTTAAATATAAGAAAGTAGTTGTTTTTGAGCTTCCTTTGACTAGTCATATGAGGACACAAGGAAGATGAGGACTTATATTTTGCTCAGTATTCCTTTAAATGCTTTATAATTTCTCTTATCTGTGAGAAAAAGGATGAGATATAGAAGTGATGCCTGAAGAAAATTTAGAAATGTTAAATCATGTGTTTATAATGATATGAAAAGTAAGGAACATGATAGTAAATAAAGTGCATACTACCTAATCTTAGTACTTGTATACCCTGGCCATGTATATAATCATTGGAGATATGGCAAGTATGAAACTCTTAGATTGTTATCTTTCTGATTACCCTGATCAAGTAATCACTTTGAGACAATCTAGTGAGCATAAAGAAACTAGAAATAAGGCATGGATATTTTTATCACATCCTAAGTACAATAAAATGGAATCTGAAATGATCTCAGATCAATCTGTGTGTATGAGGAAGTAAAAAGTATAATCCTCATGATAAAAAGAATGAGGACAAGGGGGATGATCCCTGTCTGATAAAGCCTGCGTGTATAGTAAAGATCTTTTCCCATGATGTGGAAATGGAAAATGTGATAAAATCACAAAATTTTCGTAAAAATGTTAGACAATAACAAAGAAATGAGTAATGACATGTAATCATCCTTATAATTCCTATGCTGGCACAAGGAACCTAGGATGAAACAAAAGTAAATGACTCATGAACAGTTGAAAGTTCATGCTATAATTATAGGAGATGATAATCCCTTCTCTTTGATAAACAAACCTGGGTGATGATGGGTTGATAAGAGGAATATGTTTCTTTGTGTTCTCTCCTTTTATGGACATGGCAATCAAGTGAGTACTATGATACTTGATGTGCATGGATTAGAAATAATCTAATGATGGATACTTAGAAAAGTATCAGTTCATCTTGGACTTTGGATTCCAAAATAAAGATATGTGTAATAAATAATGTCCCAAAGATGAAAGAAAGATCCTTTTATATGTGTAGCTTTGGTAATAACAATGGAGAGATTGAAATAATGAGGATGTGATGTGTCTATGACACATGTGAAGGATACCAAAGTAAGGAATTGTGATATCTAAGAAGTATCAGGTGATGTGGAAAAGCAAAAACATGACTCCTAATTAAGATGATTAATGTTGGTTACCTAGAATGGCCAACTGTGAAATCAGTCTAATTACATAACATAGTATGAACATCACATGTTAGGGGTTTATGCTTCACATAAGCATAACATCAATAAGGATGTATTAATTGAAGGAACAATTATAAAATAATTGTGGGAAAAGCTTATTAAGCTAAAAATAATTCCTCAGAATACGCCTATCTATATCTGTTAAGGAAACTTATACATAAAATCTAAATATACTTCTAAGATAAGTTCTTAATTGGTAAGTAACCTCCCTTATGACAAAAGTATGTCAACTAATGAGATAGTTGGTACAAGTAGTAAGAATGTTTAGTGTTGTGACAGTAGTTTGGATGACACACCAGATGCATGAAGAGACTTGTAGTCACAAGTGGGTGACAAAATGTAACTCTGGTCTTTCCTTGGAAGTGAAATGCTAAACTAAATAAAGAATATGGAAGACTCCTCAGAATCAAGAATCATGTCACATAAAGTTGTAAGTTAAGAAAGGTGACAAATAAGTGAGGTTTGACACCAGAGTTAAATAAGGAATGTATAATGTTTCTCTGACTAAGAAAAGTATTATCTGACATAGAGTTGACTCTACAGTCAATAATGAAAAGGACAGGGGAGTATGTGTCATGTGTGACCGGTTTTATGATAACCCTGTATGGAAGGACTTTGTGTTGATCAAAGTTCTATGGCATCTCTATGACATTAAGATGTTAGGTGGAGACTTGATGATAGGATGAATAAATAATATATGTCTTCCTTTACCTAGGATTTCAGGGACAAAATCTTTGTTAGGGGTTTATAATTGTAACATCCCTGACATGGGTCATTCCTTAACCCTAGAAGTTTTTATTAAGTAAGTCATTTATATTCTTGTATTTATCCTTTGAAAAGTAATTAAGACTAAAGAAGAGCTTATATTTCAATTTTGGTCCTATTTGAATAATGTTGAAGCAACATTTGCTTATTTTGGACTAAATTGCAATTTACCCAATTTAAGGGGGTTACCTTGCAAATGTTACATGATATATGTTCCTCAAGTGTTATATCATCATAAGAATGAGAATGATGCTGAGGTGTGGCTTTCAAAAGCCTACGTTCCAAGAAGGAGCTTGTTTGAGTAATGCTTGTGTATTGAATGCTAGTTTTGGTGTAATTTGTAAATTACCCAAAATCTAGGGTTGGATATACCAAATACCACCACTATTGTGTCTCTACTGTTTCTTGGTATCATTTATAGAAAATGAAATGAATGGGGTGTCTTGTTCGAATTACTTTTGAGGATAAATAATCTTGATAATAAAATAATCAAGATTTAAGCATAATTGAAACCCTAATTTATTTTGTAGAAAAAATAAATATATTAATTGAAGTGCCCATCAATTAATAAGGATTTTGTTGAAATACTATAATGCAAGGACGTACAAATGTCTTGAGTTGCACCGAAATATCCTAACTAGGTGAAGACACCCACTCACATTTGTGAATTAAAAAAGAATGCCCACTAAAAAATGGATAATAGTATTATATTTATTAAGGTGCTTAAGTGGATTGCTTTTAATTCAAGGATAAATGAAAGGATTTTGAGAGCAAGGAAGATGGATTCGAAGTCAAGGAAGTGGAGGGGGCATGTGGCAAGAAAATGGATGAAATTCCTTCTACTTTCTGTCTCCTAGAAAATCAATCACATATATTCAATTTTCTCCTTACTTGAAAGGCCATTTTGCAAACCACTTTCTCTCTTTGCTTTGTCCGATGGTTGAAATTGGATTTCATCATTGATTTTCTTCTTTTCTCCAACCAATGCTCAACCTTGGCTATCCTTTGCATCCAAAGAGTTGGAAATGAGCCTTGGCTAGTTGAAGGATCTTCATTCACCATTAAAGACGTGAAGCTTGAAGATTTTAAGCTACTTTGAAGGTGGGTTATATAATTTGAACCCATCAACATTATTATTAATTTCAATTCCTCATCATATGTCGATCTTTATTATCTTCTTGAATAATTGTTAAATTGATCATATATATGATAGTAGAAATTGGAGGTATGAAGCTTGATGATGATGACATCATCTTAGCACACACCTCAAGAAATATCATGAGAAAATGGTTTCACTTTTGGTGACCAAACGGTTTAAAAACCGTTTAGTGACCAAACGGTTTCAAAATCATTTAGTGACCAAACGGTTTCAAAACCATTTAGAGGTCAAATAGTTTCAAAACCATTTAGAGACCAGACTATTTTAATTAACTCAAGGATCAATTGGTTTCATGATCTAATGACTCCAAATAATCAAATTCAATTGATTCCAGAACCCTAGCTCAATTAGTTTCAAAACCCTAGATCAATTGATGTCAAAACCCTAATTGAGGTTCAATCAGTTTCAATTCTGATTTGACTAAACAGTCTCAAACCGTTTGAGGACTAAATGGTCTCAAACCATTTAGGGTTAACCAATCATCAAACCATTTGAGGTGTTAAGGATCAAGACCGTTTAGGGATTTTGAGACATAGACCATTTGATGGTCTAATGGTCTTAAGACCGTTTGAAGGTGTAGACCAAGACCGTTTACGATCTAACAGTCTTCAAAACCGTTTGGTGAGTAAAGGGTTCAAGACCGTTTGAGGGTCTAACGGTCTTCAAACCATTTGAGGTTTTAGACCAAGACCATTTAAGGTCTAACGATCTTCAAGACTGTTTGAAGGTCAAGTGACCTCAAGACCATTTGGAGGTCAAGTAATTTCAAGATCGTTTGAAGGGTCAATTGGTCCAATACTGAATGAAGGGTCAATTGGTCCAAGACCGTTTGAAGGGTCAAGTAGTCTGAGACTGTTTGAAGGTCTAATTGATTCAATCCATGTAAGTAAAAATAACCCCATAAATGGTTGAAGAGTATCTAAAGATTGATTTCAATGAAAGTACCTCTAAAGCACTTAGGTGATTGATATAAATAGAATGATTATTACTCAATGCCTATGAAAGTAATAAACCCAATACACTATGATAAGTGTAGGTGCATGTACTTAGTGAAAGGATAAGTCAATTGAATATTGTATGATGGTGATGTGTGTTCCTAGTACATGGAACAATAAATAAATATGATTTAATACTTTAATAATGCTATGTGCTCCAAGATATGTGGAAGAACTGATTTAGGGTTTGGATTAATGAGACAATCGTAAAACACTAACTAATTGATAAAGATGACAAACCCTAGCCCTAATTTTGGGTCATGGGTTGTAAAACCCTAATATTGGGTAATGTTATGTGAAACCCTAATATAGGGTGATGTTATGTGAAACCCTAATATAGGGTAATGTTATGTGAAACCCTAAGATAGGGTGATGTTATGTAAAACCCTAATTAATAAAGAGGGGAAACCCTATTCCTAATAATGGAATAGTGAATAATATATTGGTAGGTGAAACACCTAAAGTGGTTGATAATGGATAACCTTATATCAATAATGCCTTAACCCGAGATGAGTCCATATTATTAATGGTTGAATAATTCAAATGAGTGACTTATGACCAATACATTACATGATAAATGTGATGAACTGATGCAAAAGTATTAGGATGCGAAATACCCTAATACAAGATAAGTTGATGAACTTAAGTAAGTTAAAAGTGATGAGGTAAGTGATACATCAAGACATGATAGATATCACATTCAACACCTCAAGGTTGATACACCTTGATGTACCCTAAATATAATATACTTGGATGAGTAACACATGAAGTGTGTCATGACAATTGTTACATGGAGATGTAATGCACTTTGATAAGTGTATGCTAACATACCTTACGAAAAGGTTAAGTTAATAAAATATGATGTAATCATTTTCTGGTAAAGATGAGAGAGGAACTCATATCTTGTGTTGATAATTCATTTAATGATAAATGATAAAAATAAATAAGTATGATTGAATACTTATGATATCAATGTTGGCTCCCAGATGTTTGGAGCAATGAATTAGTGTTTGATCATTAATAAATATTATTTTGAAAACCTAAATGGTTAATAATGGAAAAACCTAACACTAATGAAGGGTGATGATATGTAAGAGAAAACCTAATCGATAAGAAAGGGAAACCCTAACCCTAATGATGGGAAGGTTGTAATTCTTTTGTTGCATAAACTTTAAAAGTCATGTTAAATACTTGAATAAAAGTATAATGATCAATGGCCTTGTGATCCATGTGAATAAGTTGTTACCTAGTGAGAGGTGACAAGATGCAATGGCCTTGTGAGCCATGTGATAATTTGTTTCCTAGTGAGAGGTGACAAGATACTTAATGGTCCTTGTGAGCCATGTGAGATGTTTGTGTAACAAGTATCCTGAATACCTTGGTCAGAAGACCTGGAGGTAATAGTTACCTGATAAGTGGTAACCATGTTCAGTGATGAATGAAGGGTTTGAATACCCATATCCAGTAAACATGATGATGATGTTGTTGAGGGATGTGAATTGCAAGCAATGAGATAAGGGATTGAGATCCCAATGTTATATAAAGTTTTAAAAGGTACTTGATAGATTTATTATACTTTTATTTGTAGCATTTGTCATAATAATTCATGTTTGAAAACTTGACTAATGCTAAAAGAATATAGTAATGTACTTAATTAATCAAGTGGAATCTTATCATGTAGTGCCCTGGCCATAGATCCATCAGCGTTAAGATTTGCTGGATGGTGAAACGGGTTGCTCCGCGGCATAACCCGAAAGGCATATTTTTGAATATGTGGGGGTGATGGGCAAAAATATCCGTACGCCCTAACTGAGGAATTGATGTGAGATAAACATTAAATCTCTCAATCCTTCATTATATGTGTCGGGATGGATGTATCACAAATCTCCCAATGTCAGGGTGGAAGTATCACGAATCTCTCGATGATAAATAATGTTGGATCGATGTGAGATAAACACGAGATCTCTCAATTGCGAAGAGAGTGTATCCGCTACTGTAGCTCTATAGAGAAGTTGCCAGTATACCCTATAAAGCTATTTAGCAGTGACACAAGATGTCCTACATGTGATCTCGTATTGACCGAGATGAGGGAGGTCATGGCAGTCGGCTCTTCCATTGACCTTGTATGGCACCGTCTTTGGGTTTCGCAACCGAAGGTTGGAGTATGAGCAATATATCTCATATCCTCAGGGCATAAGGGTGATTGTAAAATGTAATCAGCAGTATAACATGTTTGCTTAAGGATTGAATGCAAAAATCATTGACTGATATTACATTTCTTTTATGCAGTCTTTGCTTGATAGATGATATATTTATGCTTTCTTACATTCCTTGTAAATTAGATAGATGATGTATAATTCTACCACAGGTAGATGTAATGTTCTCCTTAAGAAAGGACATTATCTTATTCTATACAATGATTAATATTGTTTGTTAATATAAAAGAACCCCTGCTCAGTTTTATAATGTTTATCTGCAATAATAATGTTTTTGGCGGAGAGTTATATCTCTCGCTGAGACAATTTTCAATTGTCTCACCCCAATGGGATCCAACATTTTCAGGTGGACACAGACGAGGAGGTAGAAACCATACAGCAGGAGAAGAACAGCAGAATTAGGGACAATAGTAACATCTCAGGTGGATATACTGATTGTCATGTCTTGTAGATAAGAGTCATATGTGTCGTCTCTGTACTCTCAGGTCCTTGGAGTCAGTAGTTAGTGTTTTTATGATCGATCTGAGATTTTGGCTTGAAAGCCTCGAGTTATTATGTTGCTTATGTATAGTTTTGGCAAAGCAAATGTTGTATGTAATCCTCGAGAAGAGTTGGTACATGGTATGTGATTTGTGGACCAGGATATATATATATAGTACCTTGGTCCTATTTATAAGAGTTTCCTAGAATTGTATCTCTTTGCAAAAAGGTTTTCAATTTTAGTGATTTTTGTTAATCCGCTGCTAATGTTTTCTTCCGCACTCATCATTATCCGATGTTTGGTGTCAGGTCATCACAGAAAGACTTTGTCACAATTTCCTATGGGGTGATAAGGAGGATTGGAACCACTTCCACACAGTTAAGTGGGATGCCATTTGTAGGCCTAAGTAGGAGGGTGGCCTGTCTATCCGCAAGGTTGAAGACTGGAGCAAATCTGGTATGTTCAGATTTCTCTGGGACATATAAAATAAGAAGAACACTTTTTGGATCAGGTAGATACACAGTAAATATCTAAAGGAAGACACAGTTTGGTCCTAGTCCATTAAAGAAACTAATAGATTGATGTGGAAATCCATTATGAGGGTAAGAGAAAAGTTTTCACCTCATGTCAAGTTTGGCATTGGTGATTTCCTGCCTATATCCCTATGGAAGGATCTATGGATACATGGTAAATTCATTGACCATTTTATCTCAGATGTTAACTCCCTGAAGCTTAGAACAAGCCACAACATTGGATTTAAACTGAGCTCAATAATTACTGACAAAAAGTGGGATCGTTCTAAAGTTAGAGGTGGCAATGAGATTGCTTCTGTATGTGCCAATATAACGCTGAAGAATAAGGACATGTGCTACTTCAACATCCTTGATTCATTCTCACTAAAGGGTGCTTGGCAGTTGTGTTGGATTCACTATGATAAAATTGATTGGGCTTGCTGGCTCTGGAAATCCATTACGTCTCAATGGATCAAGGTGAGATGTTGGAAGATTTTGTAGGGCATTATTGTTACTAAAAACTTCCTCCATCGAAAAGGTATGTGCTTGGCCTCGAGATGTTGTCTTTGTGCACGTCATGCTGAGAGTGCACATCACATGTTCTGGTCTTGTGAATTTATTGATGATATATGGAATAAAGATAAACTAGGCTCCCTATTAAGCCTAGAAATAGAAAAGACCTTCTGAAGTTTACTGATAGCAACAACAAATTGATGGATATTCTTGTTCTCTACCATCATATCATTTTTGAATATATTATTCCATCCACCAATGGTGTGTGGAAAAAAATAGATAGTGACTTTAATGCTTTGCATATTTAGGTCTTTTTTGGAGCTTGCTCCCCCAACTTGTAAATGATAAGCTATATGAATAGAAAGTAGCACGCTTATTGATAAAAAGTAGAATTTATAGACACTAGCAATCTCAAAAGAGTTCTAAAAACCCTATCAAGACTAAAGTATCCAAAACAAGACAATTGATTAATAAGAATTGAAATAAGTAATTAAGAGAGCATAAACTAGCAAGTGCAATTAGGGTTTTAATGCAAATTATGGAAATGCATGTTGTTTGGGGGATGCTACTAGGATTCAATTTGAGGGGAACGTATAACATGCAACGTCTATACATCCATTCTAGATTGACTGTGACAACCTAGATTTTCTGCTCCATCTATTATACTCTTTCTCTCTCTTTGAGAGACCCATCTCACTCAATATAATTTCAATCTCTATGCATGAGTGTGTTGATCAGCCAATTTGATCACCTCATTGTCTAATTTCATATTATGTAGCTCTAAATTGGGAAATTGAACTAAGTATCATGCTATATAATATCACCATCTTCTAAGGTAAATTAAACCTTTTATATATTATCATCATGCTCTATATGTATATCATGGTGTAGAGGTTTCAATTATGAATCCAACGATGCCTGAATCAGAGGTCAGTAGCCCAAGTTATGATCTTTTTAAGTTGGCTTGAATTTCACATTATTTAATTGATTTTAAGTGGATTTGAGCTTATTTGAGCCTAATTTGGGCAGTCCAGCCCCCCCCATGGACAACCCCTAAGGAGCCTCTTATTGTACTTGTTGGATCATGGGAACATAGAATGGACACACCCATGTCAAACACCACCAAACTTGATAAAGATGAAGAAGGTGAGAAGGTAGATGAGAAGCTCTATAGATTTATCATTGGAAGTTTACTTTACTTAACTACCTCTAGACCTAACATAATGTTTAGTGTTGGTTTGTGTGCTAGATTTCAATGAAATCCTAAAAAATCTCATCTTATAGCTGTTAAGAGGATTCTAAGGTACTTAGCCAAAACCCCAAATTTTAGAGTATGGTATCCCAAGTTAAGGGACTTTACTCTTACTAGATATAGTGATGTCGATTATGCAGGCTGCTTGATTGATAGAAAGTGCAAAAGTGGCACATGTTTCCTCCAAAGACCATGCTTGGTTTCTTGGTTCTCCAAGAAATAGAGCAATGTGGTATTATCAACCATCGAGGCTAAGTACATTGCAGCAGGGAGTTGTTGTGCCCATGTCCTATGGATGAAGAAAATGCTCCAAGACTTTAACATTCATTTTGATGCTTCTCCTATCTATTGTTATAGTACTTGTGCAATTAACTTATCTTAGAAGCCTATATTGCATAGTAGGGCTAACCATATAGAGGTTTGCCATAACTTTCTTCATGATCACATTGCCAAGAAGGATATTTATACCATGCATGTGGACACAAAAAACCAGTTGGCAAACATTTTCACTAAATCTCTAGCTAGAGAGAAATATAACTTTATTAGATCAAAATTGCTTATAACTGCTTTGAATGAATCAGATATGCCTTCTAGCTAGTAGTCATCTATCCTATATGTTTTGTATCTGTCTTGATCATCTTTGCTTGCTAATATGCTTAAAATTGTTTTTTCATGTTCATTTTGCCTTTTTTTGTCTTGTTTTGGGTATTTTTTGCAGATGCATATTTTATCGCAAAATAGTACCCAATGATGAGTGATATGTGCCTAAGTATGTTCAATATACATAATGGACTATAAAAATAAATTTAATTATCACTCAAATGGCTAGATATTAAGTTTGATGGTTTTAGGTCAGGTTGACCATCGGTCGAGTTTCCCTATGACAAACTCGACTGATCCATGGCCGAGATTTTTTTTTTGAGAAGGGCCAACCGGTCGAGTTTCCACTTCACAGTACTTGACCGATCACTGGGCAGAAGCTAACTTAAGTTGGGTTCTGCCGACTATTCTCCCTCTCAACTAGAGAAAAGTTGACCGATTTCACTCTCTCAAGCCCTAAGCTCTCAACCCTCGACATTCCCTTCCTTTACCTAGCCCTAATCCGACCTAGAGAGACCTTCCTAGACCTCCCCCCTAGCTTAACCTAGGTGCGTGAACATTTTGGTTGTGCTTTTGGTGTCTTTGATCTTTTCTTCCTCTCCTTTTCACCTCCATGGCTTCAAATAGAAGGAAGAGAGCCGCCCCTAGCAAGGCACCATCCTCCTCCTCATCTTCTCGCTTGATCCTTTTTGATGAGACCCTATTTTTCTCAAATGAGGTTGTTAATCAGTATAAGGATCTTCTTCCACATATTCCTTTTCCTTTTAGAGCCCTTTTTGAGCCTATCCATAAGTGCCAATCTATCATCGATCAAGTGGCTAAGTTGCTTTCCATTCATCAACTATATGCCATGGGTGTTGAGCATGAGTGCTTTCATAATTCAGTGTCTAGTACGTAAGCCGTTCATGAATTCTATGAAAATTTGCATTGGAATTATGACACCCTTGTACCTCCTCCCAATACTCAAGTTATCCTTACTTCTGTAATAGCCGGGAAGAAATTCCGAATCTCAGAGGATATCCTGGATGTCTTCTTTTTAGGAGCCGATGAGAATGATACATGGCGTAAGGATTATGGTGAGTATTTTGACATACTTGACCCCGAAGGTTTCTACAAGCAATACAATATCACACTTCCTGACATCCTTCATTACTTGAAGAAACCTAAGGTTACCTATAAGAAGAAGAGCACCCTACCCTCCTCCTCCTTAGATCTCAAGAAGCATATATTAGCCCTAGTGGTCAACTGCAACATCCACCCCAAGAAAAACCATATAGATACAGCAGAGAACAAGACGGTGATAATGTACTACATCTTAGAGAATGTTGAAGTCAAGTGGTGTAGATACATCCTCCATCACATGACTCTGACAAGAACACGCATGGCACCCATCCTCCATACCCTGCCTTTATATGTGGTCTTTTCCAGTTCACCACTAAGAAATCACTCTTCTCTGACTTCCACTACAGACCTTCCTGGAAGGTAGTGTGTATCAATGAGATCACTATCCAAAAATTTGTGCCTATCCTTTCCTCCACCACACCTGGTGCCTCACCCTTTGCCTATGCCTCAGCTATACTTGCCTTTACCTCAACCCATGCTCCTCCACCTCCTCAGCCTACCCGACCTAACAATGCCTCGTTCCATGTGTCCAATGAATCCCTCATGGGTTATATGATACACCAACAGACATACAACCTCCAGGTCTAGGAGCACCTACACCAAGATTTATATTCTATCATGTCCAACATGAACTTATCTTGTGCACACCCATACTCCACCTACCAGCCATACCCATGTAGTGATTATGCATCCTATGCATACAATAACTTCTACCCTTCCCCTCCACCTGCACCAGAGACTTACGCTGCTACTCCCACACCCTCTTCTGTTGGTGGACCTACTCCAATCATCTTGCCTATACCTGCTGGTCCCTTGGCCTCTCTACTTGCCAATCTTGGTTGTTCTGCTCCTTCTTTCCCTCAGACCAATGAGCTTTGTGCTCTTGGTATGACTTGGGATGAGCAGAATGCGCGTTGGCCTAGTCATCGCTTCGGTCCTTCTGTTGATGAGGATATGCCTGACCAAGATGATGACGAGACTATTGATGCTATTGCTAATGCTGGTGATGGTGAGGATGTTAGTGCTGCATCTGACGATGGTGATGGATCTGGTGGTTCTGGTGGTGACTCCGGTGATGAAGACGATGCTGCTACACCTTCAGATGGAGACGATGACTATGAGCCTGATGTTGAGGATGATGATGTTGTGGACGATGTAGATATATATGACCTAGATGTCTAGATGTTCTTAGTTTTTAGTCTATTTTGCTGATCATATATATGTTTCTGGGTTATTTTGTATTAGAAACATCTAGGCACATGATCTGAGTTGTACTATTTTATCCTTAGCTTTCATCACTTTTGACTTGTAGTTGTTTTTATGAGAACTTGCATTTTGGGTTGTAATCCATATTATGTGCACTCTTACTCTTTGATCTGCTATATCTTATGAGTTGGTGCCATATTTCACTATATTTTGATTATGACTTAGCATGTTTGGTTCTCTCATCTCTGTTTGATGTATGTTTTTTGAGGTTGCATGTTTGGATATTTGCTTGGTTGTGTTTGGAGAAGACCTACTTATGTGCCCTTCTAACCCCCTTTTCTTTTTGATAATATCAAAAGGGGGAGAGAAATTCAATATCTTGAAACTCAACCATATTGCTATTTATTACCTATGTGATCCTTTTCTTGTTCATTATATGCTTTATTATGTGACTTGCTAAAGGACCATATAGTACATGCATTCTTTATTGCTTTGTGTAGATAGACTAACTATGTAGGTTAAATAAAGCATAGATTGAGGGGGATCAATTCACATTGTTCAAATCTTGAACCCCCCCCCCCCAATTCACAAGGCAAAGGTAAAATCTTCAATATCCTTTTCAATATGATTGAGGAATGGTTTGTCATTGTCAAAAGGGGGAGAATGTTGACCTATAGGTTATACATTGTCCATATTTTTATAATGACTCAACCATTCGATTCATATGTATCTAATATGTGTATTCAAGATTGATTTCAGGCTATAGGTACATGAAAAGGATCAATTTACACAAGCCCTAGCTTGTCAAAGTTCAAGTCAAATGCAATGCAAGTGTGCTAATAAGGAAATCCCTTCAAAAGGACTTTGAAGAATTTTGTAATTATTTTTATTGATGATATGACTTGTAACTAAGATGAGAAAAATATGTGGGACACTTAATACCAAGTTTTAATCAATTTTTAGCCAAATTAGAAAATTGATCACAGGTTGTTGATCGCTCGAGTTTCAATCTTGATCGATTCCATGGATTGATTTTTTGAAAGTAGCAATCGATCGAGTTGTGCATTCACAGAACTCGACCGAACGAACTTCTGACTAAATGCAATTTTGGCTGATCGGTCAAGTTTCCCAGAACAAACTTGACCAATAGTTTGAAGATTGGGTTTGTCTTTTAGTCAATCAGTCGAGTTACCTTTATTGAAACTCGACCGAATACACAATATGGAAAACACAGAAAAAGTGATAATAACCGTTGGTGACTTGTTTGAGGTGAAATAGATTGTTTGCTTTGAGGAAAATGTCTATATTTTGACCCTAAGTGTTCCCCAACTCAAGGGAGCACCCCCAGCTATAAATAGGACCTCTTGGAGTTCATTCCAAGTTTGCCCATTCACTACATTCAAGGTCCTTGCTATAGTTGAGTTTACTACTACTCCTTGAGCCCCTTTTTCTCTCTAGTTTACACTTCATTTCATGATTTGTGAGTGAGTTAGGCTTATTGTAAGAGAGCTCCACCTTTGTGCATGTAAAACTCTCAATCTTCCACCACTTCCCTATCCCCTTTCTTCATGAAGAAAAGATGAAGCAAGCTCCATCGAGTGAAGAAGGAGCTGTAGATGGTCCTCTTTAAGGTGGTTGAAGAGGTGGTGATCTTCTCCAAGTGAAGGAGAAGGCAAAGGCTAAAGGTTCAAGAGGAAAACAAAGTCCTTCAAGGAAAAAGACTTGAGCTTGAGTGGGAAGACCTTGGTGAAGGCTGAAGACTCAATCTAAGTGGGTAAGTTCCTTGTTAAGGTGGAGATCTCTTTGTGGTTGGATGGGTAAGTCCTTTGGTGGTCTTTTTCTGTAGCTCTTATTGGTGATAATATAGAGAAAAGCACTTGCAAAGTCCTAGAGGTTGACCTCTATAGGTAGTAGACTAAATCACTTATAGTTTGAAGTGTGGAACCACTCAACATCCTTTTCTCAGGTGCTTGCTATCAATCTCTCTCATCCTTGCCATACTTGTTAGATGGGACTTCAAATTGGCATCTAGCTATTGCTCTAAAATTGATATAATTTGAAGGTCTAATATGTTTTGTAATAAATTTCATATCTCTATTCACCCCCCTCTAGTGCCCTTAGATCCAACATAACCAAGGTTCCTTTCTACCGCTACGTGGGTGTGAGGCTGAGAAACAAGCCTCGAGGAGGGTACCCATGAATTAAACAAAGAGGAACGAGTATCGTGGACCTCCTAAGGACCTTTCGCATTCACCCAACAACCTTCAAATAGTGGAGGCCCAATTTCCCTACATCTACCATTCACTGCTTTAGATATCAACAGTTGTGATCCTTGGTTGTTTGTAGGGGGTAGAAGAGCTGACATCATGGACCTCATGCAAGGATCCCTCACTGGCTTCCCAAACCAGGAGGACTCTCATGGTCCGTTTTTATAGGCTAGCTAGGTGTTTAGGGTTATGGGGTGAATGATGGAGAGAGATATATATATGGCGATAAGCCTGAGTTTGCCTTCCCTTTTAGTCATGAAGCAAGGAGACAGACTTACGAAGAGTCTGAGTTTCCCCTCTCATCCTTAACTTCTTTCCAATCTTTACCATATACATGATTCCATAACTTAATCTGAGGCTTTCGTTTTCTATTCGTTCTCTCCTTCTTCTGTAAACGACAAAGATTTATCTAATAAGTGGACATGGATATTAAGGAAATTACTTGGTATATTTCTAATATGGAGAATCACATGTCCATAACTTCTACACCAAAAATCCACAAAGGAAAACATACCCCTATATGGAACATAATTGATTGTTAATACAAAAAGAAACACTTTAGATTTATCTTTCTCTCTCTTTGATACCCTCCTCCATCCCATTGTCATTATTTTATAGTAATCCATCAAAACCTTTCCCAACTTATATTTAATTATGGGACTTTATTGGGATGTCCTTTGCTTGTCAAACTTGTTCTTTTAAGGATCCCATTAAAGCAATAACCTTTTTTTCTTCTTTCCATCATTATTTTTCTAGTATATCAAAAGTCATATCAAAATAATACTAATTGTTGCCTCAAACGTTGTGTTACCAATAATAGATAGATAATTATTCTTTTAATTATCTAAGACATCACACATTTTATTTGGTTTTGGAAAATTGTCCAATATTCTATAATTATATTATTCCACATTTCATAAGTAATTATCCTACAAAACTCTCTTTTTTAGAGTATTCCACATAATTCCATATTTAAAACATCCATTGTAAATCACCTTTAGTAATTTCTTAATTATTGATTTTTCCTCTCTTTCTTTGTCCAAAACCTATTAATAGTTTATTGGGAACAATGATTTACACAAAATCCATCCCTTATGGAGTATTTGCATTTTCAATCCATAATTTCCAAACAAGAAACATATAGAACCATCTTTCCAATGTGTCCTTCATATTATATTATTTGCAAACAAGTATATTAAAATATGGGAAAAACTAGGTATAACATTGATGATTCGTCCAAGTTTATCTACAAGGATATATTTTTCTTTATGTCTTATCAAAGTTGCATATTATATTTTTCAACTGCCAAGCTAGTTTTTCCAGTGATCAACTTGGGCTTCTCTAACAGTGTCTTTCATTCCAGTCAAGACCTTAAGATTCACACTCCAAATGGATCTAGTTTGGCACTCATCATCACTTTATTATATTTGTGTCTGAAGAAACCTCTACTTGTACATCATTATATGTGCTAATCACTCTTATTCAAATCATCCATTCCTTTTCTGTAAAGATTGTGTAGTCATGTTATTTTGATCATCTACTCCATATTGGTGGTGATATTCTTCATTCCATTTGCACTTTATAAGATCTTCTGTAAAGCTCAACATTTCACTTGTAGATCATAAGTTCAAAGGAGGTGCAATCAACATTGTTTGGAGAGTCATGTTTATGGGGGAGACAAAATTATGTATTGAGAGTGACATTTTTGTTTTCTATTTTTATCATCCAATTGAGTGTTGTAAGTCCAAGATGGATATATGCTTCACCTATAATCCAATTTGAGTGGAGTTCTAGAGTTATTTTTATTTTTTACCATGTTATATATGCCTAATTGTCTTAGCCCATTAAAATTAAGTTCCTCTTCCTTGTAGTTAACCCCCTTTGCTATTTATTGGAGATGTGTGTGTTGTCCATCAATAAGAAACATCTTATTGGCCTCCCATCTTATTTTCCATCTTGAGGATATTCTTACAATATTATATATATTTGGATTATATGGGAAGCAATATGTTTGGTTATAAGTATTATGTCTTTGTATTAGTCTTTCCAAACCAGATTATTGCTAGGTCGGTAGAGCAATGTTTAATCTTTCAGCTAACATTGGTTGTGTATAGATATATATGCATGCATGACAATATGTAATTGATTCCCTACATTTAGCTATTGCATTACTAGATTAATATGGTCTCCCTTATGTTAATATTCTGTGACATAATATAGTTGTTTTGTTAATTGGATGTGTCTGCATCACACTATCCTATTGCATGGAAAGCATTACAAAGGGGAGAATACATAATAAGAGGGATGAGCTTGTTGGATTTTATAACATCATTACAAGAAATAGAAGGAAGTTTTAGTTTGATTAGTAGGTTTTCAGGCCAAGTTTAAGAATCAGATAAGAAAAGTAAGAGAAAACAATGTAGGAGGAACAATAAAAGTGAGTTGGAAACTTCAACTAGATTGTTCTCTTGAAGAAGAGATATGTTAATTAAAAAATTGAGGCTACATTATCTTTAATATATGTGCTATTCTTCAAGTCTTGATTTTGTCACAAACAATATAGAAGAAGGTTGTCTCACTCACATGTAGACAAGGGACAACAAAATCACCAATATAGCTCAATGGTCATTAGGTAACACCATCCAGTAGATTGTTTCAAAAAAGAGAAGGTATGAAGAAGTCTTATATCATTCATGGGCTCAACTACATGAGAGAAGTGCACAGGGAGAAAGTACTTGAGGAGAATACGGTTTATTAGGAAAACATGAATGATAGGAGATGCCTTAGATCCATAAGATCTAAGATGTGTGCTTAACCATAAGACCATGTGCTTTATTTATAGCACTTCCATGATCAATCATATTCCAAATTTAATGCAATCACACAACCACTCTTGTAAACGGTAAAGAAATATGAGGAGTCCCTTTTCCAATTTGGAAGAAATACAAGGATATCCTTTCCAAATTGAAAAGGAATATGAAGAGTCCCTTTCCGATTTGGAAAGAATCAATTAAACAATTAATTAAATAGTTAATGAGTTTATTAAGTAGTTGTCATATTGTGCAAAAAAGGAGATGGAATACCATGGATAATTTCCCAATCATATTCCTAGTTTTTACCCAAGACAAAAAGTACTATTTCATCCACACTCCTTGTATACTAGTTACACCTAAATTGGGCTTAACCCATGTTTACTAATAGTTTTTAGAATAATATATATAAAAATACCTCACAAAGTCTAATGTGTAGTGTTCTCTACCCCTTAGTCATCCGAAGTGTGCTTTCAACATATACCTTTTGGTTTAAACCATGCTTGAGTTATCCAATGTAGACCGCACATAAATTAGATGAACTGATGTCGTGAACTTGAACCTTGGGTGCAAGAGTATCAGTTGGTACCATCACAATAAGGACAATGTCCTAAAGAAAAAGGATGCATTAAAGGCTATGCATCCAAATCAAGAATTATGATTGATATTAGGCTGTAACACAAGCAATAACCCAATTCTTATGTTACAGCCATCACAACATCATTCACTTAGTTGGGGTTTCTAAGCATGTATAGCTAGAATCTAGGTCTCGAGACCATACATAGACTAAAATTATACTAAAGTTTATGACAGGATACTAATAGGATTACTTATGATAAATAATCAAACGTACAAAAATCAAGCAAATTACACTGATTCACATGACAAGTTGTTATTACCTTATTCAACCAAATTTGTGAGATGTCTGCTCTTTTAGCATGGTTTACTACATCTTGTGAATCATAAGGGGACTCAATTTCATCCCCAACCTATATTTCTCAACTAAGACCAAGATAAGACATTTAGTCAAAATATCTATTGTATTTTCTTTTACATCTACATAGTCCAAAGAAACAAACCCATTAGACACTATCTCCCTTACATATTTAAGTCTGACTTAGATGTGTATGTGTTGTTTATGATTGTAACTAGAACTCCTTATTTTGGAAAAAGCAGTTTTTCTATCCTACTAAACTAAAATTGTAGGAAGAGACTTCTTTTGTTGGTATGTATGCCCTCAGAGCCAATCATGGGATGATTGGTGGGATACATTAAGATTGATTTGATAAACATCAAAGGCAAGCTTCCAATTCTTTCTGGTACAATCATATGAGACAGTGATAGAACAGATTGAATGTCTAGAGAATGACAGTACTCAATGACGTATGCCTTCAGGTTCATGACCTGAACGATGAGATCATACGGATGCTAAGAGTTTGTACATTCTTGTTATGTCCCTAGTTGGATGCCATTGTGGAAGGTAGATAGACAGCAATGACACACAAGACTAGATTGTGGTGTTGGTTGATGACAGAATCTCATTAGTCATGATATAGAGATATCAAACCAAACACATAGGTACTTGTTAGAGAACAAGTGTACCGGACAGACCCACCGTGAGTTTGACACATGGAACCATGACATGGTAGTCACAATCAATAATCACAGTGATGGTGGTGAGTGTGATTCTTTGACCTGAAATCACTACACTCAACACATGTTGTTGGGCACACTTTGACATCATCAAACGCAGTCCTGAAACATGGGTTGTTATAAAGGTGATGATTGGGTGGCTTTGACACATGGGGCTTTTGAGGGGTGAGTGATAGATATGGGATATGTCCCTCCTGAGGGAGTTTGATATCCAAGGCCACTTGATGAGTAGGATTGAGATAGGCATGCACACACATGTGTGAATCAGTATGTGATATTGATGTCATACATATCTCGTTCAATCTACTCTGAGATCAAGAAAGTGAATGAACGTTGATAGGATGACTGTTCCATGCCTCGAGTTCATTCAGGATATCAGTTACAAAGGAATTATACATTCGCTGTAACATCATTCATGGATTGTAGGATTGAAAGTTGTTCTCCAACTTTCTACTTTTACTTGGGTAGAACTGATGTGTGACTGGGCACCGCTCTTTGCTTGTGAAGTCATAAGTGTTGTGGACTTTCACTGCCAACGTGAAATAGACCTACAGGGTCACACACATAGGATTTAACCTGGAAGAGGAGTTTTTTCCACAAACAATGTTTAGATTGATTACAAAAGGAGTTTAGTAGTTCAATTAAACACTCAATCAATTGATAGCTCAATGCCATAATGTTCAAGGTGTTGGACACATTGATTGGAGTATCAGATTGATTGAAATCGCAATTGACTGATTTTGCACAATCTGCTCTCCCAACCGATTGGCTCATGTGATGAATCGATCAGCTGAGCTTGGTGAACCGGTCGGCTCAAGTGTTGAATCGATCGGCTCAAGATCAGGGTGAACCGATTTCTTCAAGTATTGAAACGATCGATTCAACTGGTGCAACTGAGCAAGTTGGGAAAGTAGGATTGGTGAGAATTTTCCTTGCGTTTTACTTGCCCAATTTGATTGGAACAAGGATTGGTATTCGATACCAATTAGAAACAAAAGAAGGAAAGTCAATCGGGAACCGACCAGGACCACCAACCGACCGGTTGAAGTGTCCCAATCGATCGGTTGAGGTCTCAACTGACCGGTTCAGGTCCCCAACCGACCGTTTCAGTTGTGAAATGATCAGTTCAGGTTGCGAGTTGGTTGTTTTATGGAAAATCTCGAACCCTTCTACTCCTGCTTTTACTCCCGCATTGCCCGGGATGGAGAACCCTATCCCATGACCCTCCTATATATAGGGTATTAGGGGCTTCTCAAAGTACAACTCAGTGCAACCAGTTGCTCTGCAAAGTTGTCGTTCTCTCTGGTTTTGGTAACCGAGAGAGAGCCCGAGCAAGTGCTTCCCGCAAAGGGAGGTGCAGCAAGGGGAGGACAACTGCAGTTGCAAATGGAGGCAGGAGAGTGTGTTGGTGACTAGTACGTCAACAGGAGGGTGCGACTCCTTCCACTTCCTTTTGGGACAAGGAGTGTGGAGTTCCAGGTGGTCTGTGTGGACTACTTCAGAGGCGGGAGGTTTCTGCCGCTCAGGAGGACAACTGTCAATCCCGACAGTCTGGTGAGAGGAGGAGTTGTCAGTCCCGGTGCGACCAGGAGCTGCACAGACACCGTCCAAGACCGGAGGTAAAGACCACGCAAGGCGCGAGGTATTGTCACCGAGCAAGCCTCGGGACAAGGTATGATTCCACAAACCATCCTTTCCTATTATATAGACGTTGACGCGTTTCCTTGTTACGGGTTTGGGGGGAAAATGTTTTTGTTTCCGCTGCCTTCTCTGCCTCCCCTAAAACTAAACAGTGGTATCAGAGCCACGTCAACTGCTCTATATTTTAGGAATATCGATATGATCGATTTTGGTTTGCCGCCTTTATTTATTGCATACGATGCAAATAAAATTGGATTTATGAATGTCCAATCCTAAATCCACAAATCCCAATTACATATATGATATGTATTATTAATGCACTCGATACACGTTGCCCTTAAACGAGTTTTGTGGTGGATGAATAGAGTGGTTATGGCCAATAAACCCTATCTGTGTATGGTTGTATGTGGTTGCTTGCATCTCGGTCTGCGCAACGATCTTTCTTCTCCTATTCCTGATGTAACTCAAAATAATTTGAGATTCTTTCCTACCTTTGCTCCACCCGAATGTAACTCGGGGTTTCCCTTTTAAGCAATGTAAAATATGATAGATTTTTATTTCCTGTTATGTCGAAGAATGGAGGACATCAAGACGACAGCTGTGATGATCGGTTAAAGGCATGAACCGATCAGTTGACGTTCCAGACGATCGGTTCAAGGAGTGAGCCGATCAGTTGATGACCGGTTTGAGGAGTGAGACGAGCGGGTGAAGGCCATGAAGAGATGCATGACGACTAGGAAAACTGATCAGTTGGAGGAGCCAACCGATCGGCTGGTGGCACCCAGACGAACGGGCCAGAACGGGCAAGTCATTCATGTGATGAGTTGATCTACTCGGATGGCAAGGCACAGAGTTCATCTTGTACAGGTTGCATGTGATGTAGACCTAGATGACCGTGATTCCTCTTGGCTCGAGGAATCACATTAGGATGGCCATAATCATCACTTTTATCATTTTGCATGTTTTTAGTGGGATATAGCATGCATATGATACATACTATGTATTATGGTGATTGGATATGTATATGTATATAAAACCAAATCCCTCATTAAATATTAAGTTTTAGATGCCTTCCAAATGTGACACACATGAAAAGCTTGATCGACCAAGTGTGGGCACGCCCAAGCGTGGTGCACCGTCTATCTCGTGGAAGCGTGAAGGATGAATGTGTGGGTCTTCCCAAGCAGGGTGCATATTCATCGTGTTTACTTTGGGTCAGACTTAACAAGGTGACCTAGACAGGATCTAGCACCTTGAGGCATGGAGATGATCATTGCAAGGAGTTGCATATGACATCTCATCAAGAGTTGCATATGATGCAATTGGCAAGAGTTGCCTACCTGAGAGATCTATGTTGTGGGTGACAGCCCTAGCTGGTCCATGACTTAGAGGATTTCAGGATCTTGCCCACTAGAAGGTTGTACGCTGCAATCTTCCGAATTGATGGTGAGGGCTATCAATTTGAAGTAAAATAGTGGGAGCGATAATTAATTAAAGGCCTAATTTTATCGTCAACTTTTCAAATCAACCAAACAAGTCAAAAGAGTTTTGGACTAAAATTGCATATATTTCCTTTTGTTAAAATAAATGGTTAATCAACAAATCACTTTATTTGCGATCGGTCTTTGAGACCAACAAATTAAATGGGAATTCTTCCACGACTGGTTAGGACATTGAGAAGTGTTCTCAATCATAGAGTGAAATCTCTAAGTCCTAGTTATACCATAACCAGATGAACTCAATCCCACCATATTAATGGCTGAAAGTATGCTTATGGAAGCATACTGAGGAAGACATTGATGAGGAGTGATTGATGTTGTGTTCTCTGAACTATGAGTTGCAGAGACAACATGAGACATATGATGTCTCCAAGACACTGTCCTAGTATGTCATGACAGAAGGAGATCCAGTAAGGTATTCACACACTCAATGTGATTGGGTATGTGGAAAGACCTGACTAAGAAGGATTCCATCTGAGCCAAGAGTTGACTATTGGTATGATACTGCGAGAATCATATAGTTCATGATAAACTACAACATGAACAACTTTGACAAGCGTTGACAAAGTTGTTGGACATGTTGAGGATAGTAGAGGCAAAGATGAAGAAAGACAAACCATAATCTTTGATATGATCAAAGAGAAAGGTAATTCTTAAGGGCAAGGATAAGGGCAAAGCAAAGAAGTGTTCTGATGCTAGCCAGCAATCCAAGCCGTCTTCAGCCTCAAGGCACATGGGGAAAGGGTGTATGAGGGATTGCCCTCTATATCTGGAAGAACAAAAGAAGATGAAGGAGGGGATGGTGATCTCCATCTAAGGTATCATGAAATGAACCGCTTCTTTATCTGAGGTATATGATACCAATATAAGGATCTATCATATATGTTATGCAAGATCCGCAAAGATGTGATGGCCTTTGTGAAAGGACCAAGAAAGAAGTACCCATCATTGGAGCAAGTGTTTCTGCCATAGATAGGAGTATCTTTCAGTTTATTTCAGCCTAAAGGGCACGAAATAGAGTTGAGAACTGTTATTTCATATATTGCCAATAGATAGAAACACTTTATTTTTGCATATTGTATGACAATGATGGCAATTAATAAAGTTGATGTTTCAATCTTATGATCTTTGTGGCAATGCCTTGTTTATCTTGTAATACATGGTATGTGTAAGATAAAATGATACCTAAAGTTATTGATAACTCAAACAATCTAATTAGCATCAATCATGAGGAATTCATTTCTAGTTTCCATATGATGGATAAATCTAGACTCTTTTAGTTAGAGAACCAGTAAGAGACATGAATATCTTGGACATGATTAATCAATCTTCACTAATGGTAGTGGGAGAATGATTGTCCTATTAGGTATAATACATGTGATGTATTTACATACCTATTGGAACAAATGCTAATACTTCAAATATGAATATCTTGAAGTGTTCAAGATTATCATAGATGAAGTGCAAATTTGGTAAAGTGTTAATTCTTGATGAGATCAATGAATAAGATACTTAGACCAAATGTTTGAGATCCTTATGAGTAGTTATGATAGTGTATCATAATGAACTCATGATTAAGACATGGTGATGTCTAATTCAAGAAGGAATCATACTCTAAGGAGTAAGAGAATGATTACCGAATAACTGAATTCTTCTTAATAAAAGAATACACCTCACTAATAAAGGAAATTAAGAATCACAAGGGTTGTGAGTTCCTATATCCTTAACAGATACACCTCAATTATCTATGTGATGTGTTGTTCATGTGATGAGTCAACTATCTAGATGAATATGAGGAATCAAATTTTGAGTTATGGTTTATGACCATTATATCCTAAATGACATCCATGTGAACCATAAGGTATGACCTTCATGGCAGCACACATTGGATAAAATCCATAAGTGCAAATGAATCTTAAGTGTTAAGATACATGGATAAAATTTTGAGAAGGATGATGCTTGTTCATTGCAACTTAATGACTAACGCATTTGGCATATAGATACTAAAACCGCATTCCTATGAGGAATAAAAAAAGAATGTGTACGTGACACAACCTATAAGGTTTATAAATCCACTAATGCAAATGAAGTCTATAAGTTACAATGGACTAATCAATGTGATTGATTAAGTACAAGCAACTCAGAATTGGATCTTTACTTTGATGAAATAGTCAAAGGGTTTGACTGAGATGTCAAAGATAAAGAAGGGATCTTTGATTTAGTGGGAGTGTGTTCACATTCCACATGTTGATGTGAAATGCAAATGTTCTAAAATGAAAATCCAAAAGTGGAAATTATCTTTAAGGAAGATAGAGATGTTTCCTATGTGATAGGAAAAGATATCTATAAAGATAGTTCTCGAAAAATCTCTTGACCTGAAAAGAGAGAGCATACATCAGCAATCTGTACTGAAGTGTTCGATGTGCACAGATATAGTGGGAGAAAAACTTGTCCATGCTACATGGAGTTAGTATCCCAAGGCCAAGTGTCCAATTCTTATGATGAATGGGAACACTAAGAATAGATATGGATCTATCATGTATGTAATCATCCCATTATCTTGCATGTATGGACATGGCAAGAATAAAATGCATTCATCATCTTGTATGTACGACATGACAATATGATGTGCTCATCCTGATAACTCGTATGTGGGACATGACGAGTGGATGTCTGTCTGATTCCAGTAAGGGTTACTGGAAACCATAAGAACTTGATAAGTACTTGAGAAGTACTAGTTCTATGGAGATAAGGAAGAGTTTGATGTAAAGAGTTACATTGATGCGAACTTCTGAAAGGACAGAAAATTAATCGCAAAACATATATATAGGATATATAAAAGTGAAAGTTTGTTGATAATTGGAAGTGTTCCCATAAAACCATTTAAAAGGAAATGTTGAGTATCTATGTGTTAGAGAACAGCGGTGGATATTGTATGGGTCTGGAAGTTCATGAGATGAACTTATAGATATTCCTCTCATTGATAACAAGTTTGGAATCCTTGATCATGCAATGTGGCTAAAGGTTAGAAAAGGAATACTAGATCGCATATTACGGCAACTCCATCTCATACGTGTGACGTACAGTGAAGAGATGTGAGACATGCAATTTATGCTGACTTTGGCAAGGTGTTGCCATAACACACTATGTTGGCACAAGAGCACAGTAACATGTGGGACATCTTTGAAGATCACTATGAATATGATTCAAGGGTGATTGGCTCACAGTGCAAGTGGGAGTCTATTGGTATGTATGCCTTGAGAGCCAATCATGGGATGATTGGTGGGATACATTAAGATTGATTTGACAAACATCAAAGGCAAGCTTCCAATTCTTTCTGGTTCAGTCATATGAGATAGTGATATAACAGATTGAATGTCTAGAGAATGACAGTACTCAATGACGTATGCCTTCATGTTCATGACCTGAACGATGAGATCATACGGATGCTAAGAGTTTGTACATTCTTGTTATGTCCCTAGTCGGATGTCATTGTGGAAGGTAGATAGACAACAATGACACACAAGACTAGATTGTGGTGTTGGTTGATGAAAAAATCTCATTAGTCATGATATAGAGATATCAAACCAAACACATAGGTACTTGTTAGAGAACAAGTGTACCGAACAGACCCACCGTGAGTTTGACACATGGAACCATGACATGGTAGTCATAGTCAGTACTCACAGTGATGGTGGTGAGTGTGATTCTTTGACCTGAAATCACTACACTCAACACATGTCGTTGGGCACACTTTGACATCATCAAACGCAGTCCTGAAATATGGGTTGTTATAAAGGTGATGATTGGGTGGCTTTGACACATGGGGCTTTTGAGGGGTGAGTGATAGTTATGGGATTTGTCCCTCTTGAGGGAGTTTTATATCCAAGGCCACTTGATGAGTAGGATTGAGATAGGTGTGCGCACACATGTGTGAATCAGTATATGATATTGATGTCATACATATCTCGTTCAATCTACTCTGAGATCAAGAAAGTGAATGAACGTTGACAGGATGACTATTCCATGCCTCGAGTTCATTCGGGATATCAGTGACAAAGGACTTATACATTCGCTGTAACACCATTCATGGATTGTAGGATTGAAAGTTGTTCTCCAACTTTCTACTTTCACTTGGGTAGCATTGATGTGTGACTAGGCACCGCTCTTTGCTTGTGAAGTCATAAGTGTTATCGACTTTCACTGCCAACGTGAAATGGACCTGCAGGGTCACACACATATGATTTAACCTGGAAGAGGAGTTTGGTCCACAAACAATGTTTAGATTGATTACTAAAGGAGTTTAGTAGTTCAATTAAACACTCAATCAATTGATAGCTCAATGTCATAATGTTCATGGTGTTGGACACATTGATTGGAGTATCAGATTGATTGAAATCACAATTGACTAATTCTGCACAATCTGCACTCCCAACCAATCGGCTCATGTGATGAACAGATCAGCTGAGCTTGGTGAACCGGTCAGCTCAAGTGTTGAACCGATCGGCTCAAGATCAGGGTGAACTGATTGCTTCAAGTGTTGAAATGATTGATTCAACTGGTGCAACCGAGCAAGTTGGGAAAGTAGGATTGGTGAGAATTTTCCTTCCATTTCACTTGCCCAATTTGATTGGAACAAGGATTGGTATTCGATACCAATTAGAAACAAAAGAAGGAAAGTCAATCGGGAACCGACCAGGACCACCAACCGACCAGTTCACTTATGAACCGACCAATTGAGGTGTCCCAACCAATCGGTTGAGGTGTCAACCGACCGGTTCAGGTCCCCAACATACCGTTTCAGTTGTGAAACAATCAGTTCAGGTTGCGAGTTGGTTGTTTTGTGGAAAATCTCGAACCCTTCTACTCTTGCTTTTAGTCCCACATTGCCCTGGATGGAGAACCCTGTCCCATGACCCTCCTATATATATAGGGATATTGGGGGCTTCTCAAAGTACAACTCAGTGCAACCAGTTGCTCTACAAAGTTGTCGTTCTCTCTAGTTTTGGTAACCGAGAGAGAGCTCGAGCAAGTGCATCCCACAAAGGGAGGTGCAGCAAGGGAAGGACAACTGCAGTTGCAACTGGAGGTAGGAGAGTGTGTTGGCGACTAGTACGTCAACATGAGGGTGCGACTCCTTCCACTTCCTTGTGGGACAAGGAGTGTGGAGTTTCAAGTGGTCCGTGTGGATTACTTCAGAGGCGGGAGGTTTTTGCCGCTCAGGAGGACAACTATCAATCCCGACAGTCCGGTGAGAGGAGGAGTTGTCACTCCCGGTGCGACCAGGAGTGGCACAGACACCCTCCAAGACCGGAGGTAAAGACTGCGCAAGGCGCGAGGTATTGTCGCCGAGCAAGCCTCGAGACAAGGTATGATTCCACAAACCATCCTTTCCTATTATATAGACATTGACACGTTTCCTTGTTACGGGTTTGGGGGAGAAAATTTTTTGTTTCCGCTGCCTTCTCTGCCTCCCCTAAAACTAAACATCTTTATCATAGGTAAATTGGTCATAAGTTCATGTAGCCATTCAACTTTCAATCCAGTTTCATCTAAAGCAACATCAACCTCCAACGGGACTGAGACAATATGATATGTTTTTTAGACCTCTAGGAAACAATACATTCTTCTAATAGGAATGCATATTCTAAGACAACACTACTCCCAGAGTTCCTAGAAATCCATCTTGCATCACTATATCCTTGGAATACAGAAGGATACTTACCATAATACAACCCAAGGAAACTAGTTACCTTGATATATCACAACAATCCAGCAAGAGCTTCTCTATGAGTATTGTTGGATCAACTTGTATATCTACTAAACTTGCTCAAAACAAGCCTTATGTTTGGTCATGTGTAGTTCATAAGATAGATCAAACTTATGATGATAATCTAAGAGTATCATAATTGAGGTACAAGAACACCAATATCATTCTTGAATAAGAAACTAGATGAATTATATGGAGTCTTAACATATTTATGTGGTGTATTCAAACCTCTCAAGTATCTTATCAACATTATGAGACTGTAAGAGTGTAATGCCAAATGTATACCTTGTGATCTTAAGCCCTAATAAACATCAATTACACCCATACTTTTCTTCTCAAACTTTCTATACAAGAATGATCGCGTCTCATATAAAATTTACATATCAAAACACAAAAAAGTAGGGAATCATCTACATATAAGCATAATATGAAAAATCTATCATTAATTATCTTTTAGTAAACACAATTATGAGAATCTTTAAAAATGAAGCCCAAGGATGACATTATAGAAGCACACTTTTTATGCTATTGTTTAGGGGTTTGCTTTAAGGCATACAATGACTTAATTTTTTTACACACTTTGGATTCATTCCCACGTCCCATAAAATGTTCATGTTGTTCTTTGTACATCTAATGTTGAATATCACCAAGTAAGAATGCAATCCTCACATTCATATGATGTATAGTGAGATTATAAATAGAATCCAATGTTGTGAGCACACAAATTATGGACATGCTAGAAATAGGCGAATAGGTATCAAAATCTCATATTCCCTCCTTTTTTTGTACCCATCAAAAACCAATCTATATGTAGACTTATTGATTGTGTCGTTTGCATTGAGTACTTTCTTAAAGAACCATTTACATTCAAGTACATAATCACCAAGTGGGAAATCTACCAATCGATAAGTTTCATATGAAAGAATTGATTAGACTTCATCATTACCAACTTCCTTAGAAAACATACCTTCTAGAGAAGCCATCTTCTTTGAAGGTTGGAGGATCATCCTCATCATTATAAGTGAGAAACTTGCTTCCAAAGTTCATAAATGTCCTAGGCCATTTACTTCTTCTTAGTTCAACCTTTTCTTTATAATCATAAATTTATAAATGATATGTTCTAAGTCATCTTCCATATTTTTCATCCTTTACATAATCTCATGTTTGGAACCAGTGGTAAATGTACCCTCTTATAAAATTTCCTTGGGTAGATCAGATTTGATGGAAAACACATCTTCAAAAAATATTGCATCACAAAGTCCCATAATTATTGTAACATCAATGCCTGAGATTTTAGATTTTACAATCCATAATCAAAAGGCACAACTTGTCTCTACATAACCCAAGATTATGGAATCTACCATTTTTGGTCTCACTTTTTCCCTTTTGTGTTCAGTGATTAGCACCTTTGCAAGGAACCTCAAACAAGAAGTTATTTAACACTTGCTTTTCAGCCTCTTTATAACTTAAAAGTACTACACTATTTATGCTAATGGGGAACTCTATTCAAAACATGACAAGCCATACTCAAATCTCTCCCCACATTGACTTAGGCAATCTTGAAGTTTGGAGCAAAGTATTTACCATATCTATCATGTTTTGGTTCTTATGTTCAACAATCCCATTACATACTGAGAATTGACTCGAATTCAAGCACAAGTTCGAGGTATACTATCATCCCAAATCAAACCTTAATCTTTTAAGTATCTTCCCAATTTGTGCTTATGTTTTTTCTTAAATATTTCAACTCTATCTAATGTCTCATCCAAACTCACAACATAACATTATTAGTAGAATCATCAATAGAAGTTATAAAATGTTTATAATCACTACAAGAAATCTCCCTAAATATGCAAATATGAATATGCACTAAGTCCAAAATTTTAGAATTCCTACCCAAAGAATGATACAGCCTTCTAGATAGTTTATATTTCTTATATACTTCACATATACTATTACTAATTTCATATTTAGGGACAAAATCCAGATTCATCATTCATTTTATAGAGTCACCTTTCACATGACCCAAATGATAATGTCATATGTTAGATGAAACAAGATTCATACATATCAAATTATCATTTAAATTAAGAACATAATTTGAAATATAACGTTTAACATGAATCTTAAATAAATTCTCTGAATCACATAAGTACCCCTTGCCAAAAAATAAATCATCTCGAACATTACTAATGATGATTTATCACATTTACAATCTATTCTCAAATCATCTCTATGACCAATAATGTCGTGATGAATATATGGAACCAATCTAACTCTATGAAGTGTCAGAACCTTCCCTGAAGGAAACTATAGATCCAACCATCCTTTGTCTTTAACTTCAACATATCTTGCATTGCTAAAAGTCAGAGATTGTCCTGAAGAGGTCTGGTAAGACACAAATTGAGGCTTATCAGAATGAACATGTGCATTAGCCCTAGTGTTAATAATCCAGTATAGTAGTAGAAATATAGAAATGATTTCAATTTAATAAAAATGTACCCATCATTTAGGTTCAAGGAGGTAGTCATCACATTGACCACTTCCTCTTAAACTATAGATTTAGTAGCTTTTTCCATCTTATTGGTAGGATAATCTTAGTCCCACTAGTCAACCTATCGACAAATATAAGAAGATTTGTTTTTGGTTTCATATGATTTTTTGCCTTAAGTTGAAGTATTTTTCTTACTTTTCTTATTTTTATTTAGCAATCATAAGATTGAAGTAGGATTGATATCATGTGGTACTTAACCACTTCCTCTTTCAAGTGTTCCTCCCTAATTTGATATCTAACATAAGTCACTTAGGGGACTTTACAATGATAGACATAGCAATGAATTTAGTTGGTAATTTCATATTCACTTCGAAGAGGTTATGACTCAAGATTTAAAAATCATGTATCTAATATAAACTAGATTTAGCATCTACCATCCAAAACATCAGAAATTTACATAAAACATATTTTTCATAATCCAGATTCTTTGTAGTTCTGATCTAAAACATCCTATGTAACCTTACTATGCGTGAGAGGAGGTTTGGAGTATACAACATTCAACTTATTAGTCCATTTTAAGATGATAAATAATCTATACAACTAATTACCTTCTTTCTAGTCAGCAATTTGGTTAACGTTCTTAGGATATTTTTCATTAGATTGAGTTCATCAACAAGATAATCAAGATATTGTATCATCCTAAGCCAAATTTCCATATGTATCTACCAACATGCAAAGTTCATGATGTCAAATTTTTTAGGCATATTAGATATGTCAATCTTATGACAACAAACATAATGGACATCCATGTTAATTAATGAAAATTCTTGGTTTCTTTATAAGGATTTCATTTTACAATGTCATTACAAGAAATAGAAGGCAATTGCAATTCAATTAACATGTTTTCATGCCAACTTTAAGAATTAGATAAAAAATGTAAGAACAAACAAAATAAATGAAATAATAAAGTGATTTAGAAATCGATCCAAATCTCCCTCTTATAGAAGAGAGAGACAAATTAAAGAAATAAGCACTACTTTATCTTCTACATATGTGTTGTTCTACTAGTCTTGATCTAGTCACAAACCTATGGAAGAAGTTCGTGTCCTATACATCTCATCTAGGTCCAAATTTTACACTTGTTCATGAATTCCAAAGGGGAATAAAATCACACATGGAACCCAAGAAGGGAAGATATGTTAGCAAAATAGGTACGAAATACAATCGTTGAGATATTTCAAAATAAAGATTTATGAAATCAAATATGGGTAAGTTTGCATGGTGGATTGTGGTAATAACAATGAGGTGATCTGGTTACCGTGATTGTTTCAAATGAGTAAAATAGTTTAAATCGGTAACTAAAAACAATAAAAAGATACTCAAAACTAATATCAAGTATCAAGTTACTCAAAATGAACTAATTTATCCATTGCCACATGAAATTTATATTTTGTCTTCTATGGGGCTGGGTGCCTAGTGTTTTTCCTCTATAGAGAGAACAACACTTTTTCCTATTGGGGTAGCCAATATTTTACGACCTCTTGTTGTCCAGTATCCACTATGCAGGGTTGTGTGAGATGACCCACCAAATCTAGAGAGTCAAATCTTTGAGATAATATTCAAACTTTTGTTCCACGAGAAAAATCTAATTATTTTATTCAATAATTCCAAAATATACAATATCAAAATTAATAGCAGTGAACCTAAAGAGGGGAACAAGGCTAAAAACAAATTCGGTTTACTACTTTTGCAAAATTCTATTGAATGAAATTCAACAGGTAATAAAAAATTTCAATATTTTGAATCTAGTATAGAACAAAAATTTGTCTAAAAGAATCATAGATGTCAGTTTCTCATGAATGTACCAAGAGAGAATGTACTAGGATTATTTGATTTTTCTTGGTTTAGAATCAAATATTGTTCATTTTAAGTTAATTAGGATTATAATTTAAGTTTAGACTTAATATTATGTGTTATCCCATTGTCATTTTTTTTCTAGGGTCTCCAATTGAGTTATGTAATTGATAAGTGGATGATAAGAGTATATATAAGCATAGTATCATCTCTTCATATACATAGTACCCACATTAATATACTACCTCAATCGTATTTCCATTAAATAGATTATATCCAACACTTTCACTCTAACTATATTTACTAAATAGATTCATTGTGTCCAGGTTACACATACTTGTGAAAATTAATGTGTCAATTACAAATTCAATCTTTTATATTACTATACACTTTCATTTGGTCAACTAGAGTCACAATATACATATTACTATAGATATGAAGGTGTTTATAAGATCCATTTGCATTTCCTAATTACTATCAAATATGTCATTATGATCTAGGGGTTTTGATACAATAAGTAGTGTATACAGATCATTTTGATCAACAACAACTAGGTTACGACTCATCACATAACCATTAATTAACTCACACACATATATTTATAATAGTACTAATATGACATATTCTAAGTTAGTAGTTTACATAAGTGGGGTTATAACAACATTTATATATTAATATTTTTCTAGCTCTATTAAGAATGCACTTTACTAGAATTTTAGGTAACCTATCAACTTAATAGTAATAGTACACTATGTATCTGTATATTTTATATACTACTACAACAATATTGATTGTAATTCGTCTTCTATATGTTAACCATGTCGCTTCTTTTGCTTTTCATTACCTTATTAGTTATGTCCTTAAATATGGATTCACACATGCTAAGAATGGATTACAAAATCTGAACTATATGGCCATGGAAGTCACCCACAGATCATGTGCTCAAAGCCTTCTTCAATGATGTATGACCTCTAGATTGTAGTTTCTAATAGTATGGACTCCATGGATCTGCATTTGTTGGTGGGCTCATCTCTAAGATTTGTGTTACGAGGAGGTTGCAACACCTTATTGGAGTTATAGAGGCCATCAAGTCAAAGTTGATCAATGGCAAGCTGCCGTGATGCAACGGGGTTTAGGGTGGCTAGACTGTGATCTACAAATTGGAGGTTCATAGATCCATATGTCCCTTGTGGAATGTGGTGGGTGGCTAAGGGTTGAATCCTGTAGTACTGGCCGAGAGTCATAGGTTGTGATTGTTTATCTTCTAGTTGGGTTGATAAATGTTGTGATGTACTCATTAGAGAATCGAGTTGCACTGGGATGTCTAGATAGAATTTGATGATGGTGGTTGAGGTCTTCGTCTATGGTTGAGGGTGTCTGGAGTTTTTACAAGAAAGGGGATTCTAGGATTTGATAGGGAAAGCTGATCGTCGATTAATGGGGACAAGGTAACATATTTTTTTTATTGAAGGGGTTTCAACACTGCATTGTCGTTGGTTGACAAGGAGGGAGATGATCAGGTGATGATTTGTTTAGGTTTTCAGAGGGTGTTAACGATCATTGATGGGTTAGATAAGATAAGTGTGATGGGACTTCCCTTGCTTCATGACTCAAGGAGACGTGGACGCATAACATAGACATGCCATTCTTCCTCTCAAAACCACTGAGAGAGAATACCTTAATGAGGAAAGGGGAACATGTTGGTTCTATGTAATTAAACATAATATTTATAGTAGTAACTCTTTTATTTCTATGTACTCTAATATTTGTATCATTTAAACATAATTCCCTACTTTTTGATGTTTTACTACATGTTTAATCCTTATTAACTAATTTCTAGGAAAGACATTAACATCTACACTTATATATATGACCTTATTGACTTGATTTATCTCATAGTAATTATATTTTTGATACTTAGTAATATGATTAATATCCTTCATTGATTTTAAAACAATTATTGATAGTAGTAGATCAATACAAAGTCAAATAAATGTACTTAGGCACACATGATATTAAGATGACTCACTAAATATAATACGATGACATACTAGCAAATATTTATGTAGAGAGGAAACTCAATTGTTTTGAAAAAAAATGCAATCAAAGATTAATTGTAAAAAAAAAAATAATGATTTGGTACAATAATCAAATAAGACTTTGAAATAAGGATTGATTTATAAATGCAATCAAGTAAGGAAGAAATATGAATTATATCTCAAAATAGATTTGGTACCCAAAGTCCAGTATATTATAACTCATCAACCCTTAAAGTGTATTTGATCCTGAAAATCAACATATCCATGGTCTAGACTGTTACTTCTCTCCTCCTCATAAAATGATTTTACTAGAAATCTAAAACATGCTTGTCAACTATAGTGTGGTATCCTTCATTTTCTCATAACCATTACCCTACACCTAACTCTAAGTTTAAAGGGTTACATTTGACTTTCCTCTAGGTTTTGATTCATACCTCCTTGATTGTGACATATCTCAAGGATTCATCGGTAAAATTCCATAAAATCATTTTTCTTTTTATATCTTGTACTATAAAAAAAAGGATTTCTTGACGAGGAAAACTTTTCAATACAAAATTATTATGGGAAAAACCAATGCAATAACTAAGTCAAAATCACCTCTACCCAACATTCACCATATTAACTACTTGACTCTACTGTGAATATAACTTTTCCATTGAACCTAGAGGGTCACTAGAGTGTCTTACTTATAGCATGTTGTCCTACTAATCAGAAATTCACAAATACAGTCTTGTGGCTTCTCGTCTCACTTTTAACCGTCAAACTACTAAGCTATTCACATATTTTGACACCTCATATCATCTCTACTAACATGGTGATATTTCATATCCACTAGTTGGCATGTTAGAAAATTTTGAGAAAGTGAATTACACATAAATTTCTATTGCTATCTTAGATATATAGATCTAGTAAAACTAGAGTTGGTTGTAAACTGTTTGACTAAGTTCTAGGTGTATTGCTATTCAAACATAATTTCAATTAGACAAGCGTGACTATTGATTGGTTACAACTCTGATACCATGTTGTAAATGTTGACTCAAGGTCAATTAGGTCAATGTTGACTCACGTCTAAATTGACTAAACCCTTGTTTTGATGATGACTAACCATTCCACATATTGGTGTCTAATGCTTCTACATTGAGTGATTTCAGATTAGGTTTAGACACACTCCAAATGCCCTAACTTGCGCATATCAAATTGGAAAAAAGACAAGTCAAATTAGCTACAAGTGTGCAATTTGGGATCTCTATGTAAATGACCTTAGAATTTCTTTGTAATCACTTGTAATGATTGTATGACTTGTAATTAAGCTTAGAAAAATTATTGGGACACAAAAATCCATCATTTGTACGGTTAAACGAAAATTCCAAAATACCCATTACAGGGATTTTGTCGGCCGAATTCCAAACTCGGCCGATCCATATATTCTGGGATTTTTGTTGGAATCGGCCGAGTTACAAACTCAGCCGATTCACCGTTCGGTCGAGTTTCTAGCTAGGAAACTCGGCCGATCCACTGATCGGTCCAAGATGAAAGTCGACCGATCGGCCGAGTTTCTCCAAAGGAACTCGGCCGACAGTCTAGCTTTCAGCCTTGTCTTTTAGTGGTTCGGCCGAATTGCCTTTATAGAAACTCGGCCGATCAGACTGTACTGGAATGCAGAAAAAGCAAATCCAACCGTTGGAGACTTTGTTGGGACCCAAAATAGATCCGTTGCAACTTGTAAAACGGCTATTTTTCGTTCCTAAGTGTTCCCAAAGGCTAAGAGGCATCCCCAACTATAAATAGGACCCCTTGGGCTTCATTCCAAGGTTGAGCATTCATTGCAAACTCTTTATGAGGTTCCTATTCTATAGTTGAGTGCTTCCTGCAGCCTCCTCTCTCTCTCTAAGCTTAATCACTTGCTACATCCATTAGAGTGAGTAGGAGATTTGTAAGAGAGCTAGTTTCTACTTGTATATCTTGTGAGGCTCTCACTTCCACCACCTCCCCATCTCTCACTTCCTATCATGAAGATGAAGGTTCTCTCTCTTGTCCAAGAGAGGTGAAGAAGAACAAGGGAAGGAGTCCCTTGGTGAAGATCAAGGCTGAAGACTTGGAGCTCGAGTGGGTAAGTCCTTGGAGAAGGCAGAAGACTCAAGCTCAAGTGGGTAAGACCTTGGTGGAAAAGCTTCTCCGAGTGAAGGTGAAGTCAAAGGCGGAAGATCCAAGAAGAGTGGGTAATTCCTACAAGGCCGAAGACTTGTGCAAGAGTGGGTAAGTCCTTGGAGAAGGCCGAAGACTCTTGCAAAGTGGGTAAGTCCTTGGTAAGGTTGAAGACTCTTTGTATTGGATAGGTAAGTCCTTTGTGGGTCATGTGTTGTATGTCTTATTATTGAATATAAGAGTGCAATTGTTTGAAGTCCTAGAGGTTGACCTCTCTAGGAAAGTGGACTGACACACTTCTAGTTTGAAGTGTGGAACCACTCTAAATAGCTTGTCTAATTGGTGCATGTTCAATCTCTCTTATCCTTGCTATGCATGATTTAGTTGCACTCAAATTACCTATTTAGCAACCTTATCTTGTCATATAATTTGAAGGTTTAATGAATTTTGTTTAAGTGCTTTCAGCTCTATTCACCCCCCCTCTAGAGCACCTAAGTCACCCATCTAGGATCCAACAGTAAAGACCCTATCTTTATAATCAAATATAAATAAAATTATATAAAATTTATAAAAAAAATTATATCAAAATGTATTAAAAACTTATACAAATTCATGCTTTACATCAGAGTCACAGAAGCTGATACATAAGAACTAAAATTTATAGGAATTATATATACTCTTCAATTGAGGACATTTCTTACACTTCTAGGTCTTTTTCGTATCACATTCCATGAATTCCCAAAGGTATAAAACCACACATGGACCGCAAGAAGGGAAGATAGGTTAGCAAAAATGATACCAAATCCAAAATTTGAGCTATTTAAAAATTAAGTTTTATGAAGTTCAAATATGGGTAAATTTGTTTTGTGAACTGTAATAATACAAAGGAGATGATCTAGTCACCATGATAGTTTTGAATGGGTACAACAATGCAAAGTGGTAACTAGAAGCAATAAAGAGATTCTCAAAACATCTATCAAGATGTCAATTTTTTTAACATGAATATTAATTGAAACATGAAATCAAATATTTGTCTTCACAAGGGCTTGATTCCTAGTATTCTTCCCTTTATGATAGATGACACTTTCCCATGTGGGGGTAATCTATAGTATAAAACCTCTATTATCCATTATCCACTGTGTAGGGTTGGGGTATATGACCCATAAAATCTAGTGAGCGCAAGCTCTTAGACAATATTCAAACTTTTGAACCAATGTAAAAAATCAATATTTTTATTCAATTATTTAATAATATACCATATTCAAACTAATAGTGATGAAGTTTAAGAGGGGTACAAGGCCAAAAACAACTGGGTTCACCACTTTGCTAAATTGTAATGAACAAAATTGAAG